>WOGO01000383.1:0-24494 GCA_015342085.1 Leptinotarsa defecta | reverse complement strand
ATATACCTTATTCTACAATTTGAAGTACCTACATATCAAGTACCTAAGTTTGTAATGAATTAAATTACCTGAGCTTGTGTACCATTTTCTACATTTGAAAAAATATTCAGTAACGGAGAGTTATTCAATTCTAATTGATCATTCAGTAAATTACCCTAATCTATTGATTTCTTAACATTCTAGAAGATTGAGTTTCAAACTCTTCTCTTCTGAATGTAACACATCGTATTCATTATTGAACTCATGTCCTTCTGCTAAAAGGTGGTTTGCAAATGTGGAAATAGTCTTTCTATTTACAAAACTACTTCTATGCTCTTTAATTCTTTGGGAAAATGTTCTTCCTGTTTGGCCAATATACAGTTTTGGACAAGAGCCACAAGTTAGCTTATATACTCCTGATCTATCCGACACCGAAGTTTTGTCTTTATTGTTTTCAATACTTAGATCATTATTCGTTCTGTTAGCTACGTTTACGCATTCTTTCTTCGAAAAAACGGGCAATATTATTGTTTGTTCACCCAAATATGACAATCCCTATAACTGACGTTATTGCATCTTGAATTTGGGTAAACCAGGTCCATGGCTTGCTTTTGTAGTTGTTTGAAAAGAATGGAGTCTATAAAATTCACCTTAAACCGTTGTTAACAGCGATTTGTTTGATCAAACTCAGCTCTCTCTGGAAATTACTCTCAGACAGTGGAATATTCTATAGTCTGTGAAGCAGAATATCACTTACAATATGTACGTTCTCTATTTTCAGTTGAGGTGAACGACGCCACGATGCTCACGGATCCTTCGGTGCCTACAACGACCATAACACCCGACGACAACCACAACGAAATCCTAGAAAACCCCGAAACACTACGAGAAAAGGGCCCTCCTAAGGTATCTTCAGAATTAGAAGAGATATTCACCAACAGCCTTAGCATGCACAGTCCGCCGGATATGTGGAAAACAGGCGGATCTGCTAACGAAACGTCTCAGGAATTTGCAGCTGCCGAAACTGCGGAAGGTGAAGCCATCGAGGATGAGGATATGAAGGAAATATTTCAGAGAAGCGAAAAAGGAGGTGAGTGTATATATTATTTTATCAATTGAGGCCTGTTGATACATTTTCCACAGTCTAGGAATTATACTGAAGGAAGACTTCGAAAAGCCGAAGTATACAAATTAAAAAAAATCAACTGATTGACGAAATACGAAACCTCTCATTATTCATCATAATCAAACACATAAAGATTTGGAAACAGACAGTTGTATACATCTTAGCAATTCGGAATGTTTTATAATGCTGAAATTAGAATTTGATTTGGCATATGGCTCACATATTTAGAACTGCGCTCCTAAACATACCCTGAAACATCTATAGATTCTATATGAAAGTACAGGTGCTCCTCGCTTCTAGGATTAACTTAAAACATTTCGAACACGTTTCAAGAACTCGTTCGTTTGGGAAATCGTTCTTGTGGACTAATATCATGAGATTACTTTTCCAAATTAATAAAATCTACAGAAATTTAAACCCAACCTCAATCGCTACTTCTGCAACCGTACCGCCACAGCTTTATTGTGGCTCTGTTTCTTCTGGATTAAAAATGTCGAGGGGTTGATTGACCAGAGATGTGTACCGGTTTATTATATATTCAGTTCATCTTTTATTTCGAAAAGTATTTGGTACCAGTTAATTTTTTCTTGATGAACAGATGCATATCCTGAAATTCGAAATGGGCAAGCAAAAGAATACAAGATTGTTTGCTTCTAAAGCTGAAATGTACCCTCCCAATTCGATTTCTCGAATGTTTGGAAATACAATTGCCCGTTCTTCAGTTGAAAATTTAAATGCCTGCTGGGTGACAATATTGATAATGTTGGCTATCTGAGAAATCCCTGTAATCAGATATGTTATTGGTAATATGGTTATCTATAATGAAATAATAGTGGACTCTCATATCAATCGAAGAGGAGAAGTACGTTTCAGTTCATTGATAGTGCAGAGAACATTCAGGTGGAATCTTCATGAAGTTGCTCTTATGTATTGTAGTGTTATAGTTATGCCCGTTTTCTTCGTATATCATGCCAAGCCAAAAAAAGCAAAATCAAACCTTTTAGCTCGGCTGAAAAACGGAGCTCCACTTAAATGCTGCTATTATGCATGGTAATCCCTCACAAACTTTCTAGAATACCCAATACATACGTCAACGCCTGAAAATTGCTGATATTCTTCAAGTAAATCACGTCCACCTTGCACAATTAACAAAGACAAGAATTTTACATCAAAATCAAAGATAACTGGTCAGAATTGCGCAACTTAAGTAAAAAAAGTATGGATTTTTTATGTTCAAGTAGAAGGGATCTCAGGTACAGACAACATAATGCATATTTTGGAAACTCAGTTTCAGTGCATGGAAACAAGAAATGTGCTAATTGTGAAAAAACACAAAATAGAAATAGCATAACTTTGACTCTCATTAGCTAACATATCATCTCTAACATATCATAAAACAAATTTTTATTTTGAGAAAGTTACCACAATGAGAGCGTTCATATACCATACTCATATGAATGCTGAGATAAAGTTAAAGTTTAGTGTATACTCCAGCCAGGTCCATATAAAATAACTGTTATTTATAGGTACAATTGTAAGTTATAGTGGTACTTGTCTCGTAGGTTCGTGAAGCTTAGCTCAAAAGCTTCAAGCCACCAAAGTGGGGGGCTCAACTTCAAGTTTGAAGCGGCTTGAATCTGAATTTTGTTAGGATACATATAAAATTTACTATCTATACTATACGGAGAGTACGGCCTTTAGTTTTCACTTGAAAACCTTTATTTCACCATCAAAATACTCTTCATGATTCCGTAGAAATTACAGATCAGTCATCTTCAGTGGCATGGTCGGAGTACTCTTTTCGACGTATCAACTGAATACGTTGAAGACCACGGCAAAACCCTGAAACCAAGCGAAACATAGATACCAGCCTGTGCAAAAGTAGCGATTCACATTGGATTTGAATCGCTTTTTCACCTCCAGGTGAAAAAGTTTTTAAGTTGAACCACAAAACGATGAGCAGCCACGCCACAGTCCGTTGTGTATTTATGATATGTGTCGTTATTGATGGAATCACGTTGTCACTTGACCATTTTCCGAAAAGGGACAAATCTCCAACCTTTCTCCAATGTTCCAGGCTATCAAGGTTGCACGTAATGTTCGCGTCTCCAATCAGGCGGATAGCTCTTTTCTGGATGGAATTCGGTAACTTCAGGGTATGTTTGGGAGCAGAGGTCCATACATGAGAACAATACTCCAAAGAAGGTCTGATCTGAGCTTTATAAAGCATCAAAATTTGCTGAAGTATGTACAGTTTTATGGTTCGGAACAGTGTTTCAAGCTTTTGTGAAGCAGCCTTTGCAATTCCATCGACATGATTGTGCCAAGACATATTGGTTTCCATTTTAACCAACAACAAAAGTATCGAAGCAGGAAGCGGAATTGTCTGACCTGACATTATTATATCCGGTTTGGAGACATTTACCTTCTTGGAGAAAACCGATGCCTCGGTTTTTGTGGCATTGAATTGAACCTGTTAACTTTCACCCCAATTTGAAATCACTACTAACTTCTCATTAAGATATGCAACCTCCTGCTGCCGGTGAAGATGTGCCTCCGTGGCCGATGTCCTGGAATCAAAAAGGAATGACGAGACAAGTGTGCTGTCGTCAGCAGAGCAATATATCGAATTCTTGTTTTTTCCAAGTCGTTGATATGCAATGAAAAGAGGTTTGGAGACAATATGAATCTCTGGAGAATACCAGCGTTGATGGTGATGGTATTCGAGAGAAATCCATCGACGGCCACTTGCAGGGAACGTTCCATACAGAAAAATGATACGACAAGCCATAACATCGTTTGGCCAGGAAACCCCTCATGCCACAAACGGTGAAAGGCCTCAGAAATATCAAACGTAACAGCTCTTGATTCTCCATGTTTCTCGATTGCGTTATTCCAAATATGGGTGACATACGATAGAAGGTCGCCTGTTGATCTTTCTTTCCGAAAGCCATATTGATAATCGCTCAAGATGTTGAAGCTTTCCAAATATTGAAGGATATGGTGGTTTACGACTTTCTCCATGATTTTTGATATCATCCCAATAGAAGATCCAGACGTTGTTACGGTACCGGAACTTGATTACAACTGTTTTGTATTCTTTGTAAACGCAACGAAAAATATTGTTAGCTACTTTGCAACTTTCTTGGTATATTTCAACCATGGTATCCTCTTTCCTTATTCGTCATTTTAATTTGTCGAATTAATTTTAAAAACCTTATTCCTTCAACATGGTATATCGAAATATCACCCCGTAGACGTGGCCCTGTTTCTGCTTCCGAAGAAAAACACGCTACACATTGATTTATATACAGAACTACAGCATAACGTACTCCCGAGTCGCAAAGTAAGGAGGAAACCCGGAAATAAGTAAACGCGTGCCGTGTGCCAGAGGACGTGCTCTGTACCCTGTAAATTCAACGATGCCTTTTGAAAATACATAAAGATAGAACAATGCGATATGTATAACTGAATTCGCGTACGTTATTAATCTATTCGTCTTATATCCTTTCAAGCTTTCCGGCCGACTTCGCTAGTTGGAAATAGTTTTCGAGACAAGGAATATCCAAGAGTATCTTGTGTTCCTATGTGCACATAAAGTAATCTGCAACCGTTACGGATGCAAAATAACAAGATATATGATGGAATTGGCCGATACTCGATGAAAACCCATAATGTAATCAAAAAACATTTTAGTGTGAGATTTTCACTGAACCATCTTACAAAAACGCAGCACGTGTTTCTCCATACAGTGACTTCTGCGGGCCTGTCTTTACTAACTAAATTCTACATATCAATGCTCAATATATGTAATTTCACAATTTGAAGTATCTAAATTTCAAGTAACTGAGTATTAACTAGGCATTCAATGTTTTATGTGATCCTGAGTTTGTAATGAATTAAATGACCTGAGCTTATGTACCAGTTTCCACATTTGGAAAAATATTTAGTTATTCAATTCTATTTGGCCATTCAGTAAATCACTCGAATTGTTAAATCTATTCATTTCTGGATATTCTAGAAGATTGAGTTTCAAACTTGTCTCTTCTAAATGTAACACGTCGTATTTATTGATAATTGAACTCATTTCCTTCTGCTAAAAAGTGATTTGTAGGTATGGAATAGACCTTGCTATTCAAGAAACTACTTCTATGCTTTGATTCTTTGGGAAAATTCTCTCCATGTTTGGCCAATATAAAGCTTTGGGCACGAGCCACAAGTCAACTTATATACTCCTGATCTATCCGACACCAAAGTTTTGCCTTTATCGTTTTCAAAAATTTACTTCGACTATTAGTCGTTCTATAAGCTACGTCTGCGCATTCTTTTTACATAAAACGGGCGATATTATTAGTAGGTTCAACAAAATATGACAATGTCCTATAGCTGACGTAATCGTATTTTCAATTTGGGTCAACCTGGTCCATGGCTTGCTTTTGTAGTTTTTCGGAAAGAATGGAGTCGATAATATCAATATCATAACCGCTATTGGCCGCGATTTGTTTGATGAAACTCAACTCTCTCTGGAAATTAATCTCCGACAATGGAATATTCACTGGTTTGTGAATTGTGAAGCATAGATACTATTGAATTCAGCTACTTTATGCAGGTAAGGGTGTGTGGAGGAATTATGTATGACTATGTCCGTATAAGATGGTTTGTAGAAAATTGCAAAATCATATTTATTATTAACTATTGTAATAGTCAAGTCGAAGTAATTTATTGAATTATTTATCTGCCTTTCTATGTTTTTCACCACTTTCAATTGTAACTAACGTTACTGCAGTTTCGTCCTACATGGACATTCTCAAACTTATACAATAAACTGTTTATTGTATGTCCATATAGGACGAAACTGCAGTAACGTTAGTTACAATTAAAAGTGGTAAAAAACATAGAAATTTTTCTTTTCTCTTTTCACGCATAATATGATTCAGCTTCAGTATATACATAATCATTTTCTTGCGGAAGTTGTTTGAATTTGTCGAATGTAATTCCGGCTTTATCAATAAGTGATAGGATAAAATTTCACTGTAAGATAGGATTTAGTGGTTTTCAAAATGGTTTTTCGAAATATGAATCTATTATTACCAATTTCTTGGTCTTCAAAAACAAAATATTGGATATTTTTGAAAGTATACTGAATATTACAATTAGACCGATCAGATTTCAGTAATTTCTTTCTATTTACTTTTTTGACTTAGTTAGATCTGTTGGAGATGTTACATTGGATATAATCAAGAGAGCTTTAAGGATCCTACTGTGCAAAACAACATGATCTAGATAGATTATTTAAAATTGTTTACCAACATTAATCACAACTGAATATGAAAAATGCTGGTTTCATTGAGTTTTTACAAAAGAAATTTATACTTCTCATTCAATTAATAGCCAGGGGCTAACATGTTCCTTGTGTGAAGAATCTGTTTTCATTAGACTTGAACCATATTGTGGTAAAAGCAGCAAAAATATTGGATTTATTTTGTGACATGGCAAACATTTATCAATTCAAGCATTAAGCATTTTAGAACTAGAATTACAAATTTTTTTTACAGTCATCTGGCCAGATCACCTATTTTTGTCTGATATCAATTTTAATTCCATAAAATATATTGTTGACACTGCATCTCAGTCCCTGATGTCAGACTTAAATATCTGTCCATTTTTTATAATTTTCGTTCTTTGTTGACGATTTGATAAATATGACTCGAACCATTTCAATACAGTCACTCTAATTCCATATTTTTCCAATAAATACGTGTGATTAAGGGAGTCATATGCTTTAGAAAGGTCTAAGAATATTCCAAGTATTTCGTTATTTTCAAATGACTCTATAATGTTTTCAGTAAACTTGTCTATTGCGAACTCACTTTTCAAACTCGAGCGACACCGTAGAATAAATAAATCAATATTGGTGGTGTTAACATAACTTTCTGATCACAGCTATCTTCCATTTCCGGACTGGACAACTCGCAAAACTCATTCGTCCAAAACAATTCCTCCGAAGCGTCCGAACTAGAGCTACCAGAAGTAACAGAGAAGGCTGAAGAGAAACCTTCAGATGGAGCAAGTGAAGCTGCGAAAGAGGCAGACGTTCCTATAGCAGATGTGGTGAGGGCCAAGGAAGACCCGAGGTTTAGGAAGTTCTTCAAAATGGTACAGTTTGGCGTGCCGCCTCCTGCTGTGAAATTGAAGATGCAGAACGAGGGATATGATCCCAACATTTTGGAGTGAGTACTTTTACAGTTAGTTTGTTTCTTTGCGGTATGGGGGAGGTGTTTTATCAATTAAACCCCTGTTTTGGAGTATAGGTCATAGTAATATTGAAGGTAAGCTCTTTAGAATGTATCAGATATTTCAATTTGAACAGGTGGCTAAACGGTTTGTCATTGTATGATTCATCGTGCCTACTATATCATTTTGTTGAATAGAATGTGCTTCATGCTGATATACTGTTTATTGCAAATTTTTTTGTGAGAAAATGATAATATTTCAGGTAAGGTGAGTGTGTTTGGTAAATTTTCACTAGTTTTTTTATATTTTCAATCAAACTTATACATTTCTCTCTGCTGAATAAGAATCCAAAGTTAAAACTTGAAGATTTGGTCTACTTTCGGAGATACGACCACTAAAAAGTAAAAAAATCGACTATTTCATGAACTCTTCGGAATTTAGTCACTGTAATCCTTTACTCACTTTGTAATTATATTTTTTCCTCACAAAAAGTCCAATTTTTTCCTGACATTTATTGATTTTCACTTTCCCCTTAATCGAAAGACATTTTAAAATAATTCAAGAATGAAGTGAAAATCAATGAGTTTGCTTAAAACTGTTATTGCTTTTTTAAAAAATTTCAGATCAGAAATTAGTTCTTTAAATAGTCGATTTTTTAACAGTTTAGAATTTTGCATGGCTGAATCTGCGAAAGTTTCGATTTCAGATTATTGATAAGCGAACAAAAATATGTAAGTATAAGTAAAATTTGTACAAATTTCACGAATATTCGCAGATTATTCCACTCGTTTTGACATTTTTATGCTATTGTTGTTCCCCATTTCGAGTTGTTTTACGGGAAACCCTGAGAGTATAAGAAAGTTTGGTTCTGTTTGTACGGTAGTGTTTGGGTTAATTTCGTACGACCTCTGTATAATATAGTGATGGGGCATTTGTCTTGCAGCACTCCCGAAGCCGTGATACCTGGATTCAGAGAAGACTTGTTGAAAAACGAATCGGATGAGAAATCCGAGTGACTGTGCTTTGCTCTTGTTGATAAATAAAATGTTATTTAGGAAATATACATATTTTGATGTTCATAATGTTTTATCAATGGACAATTTCTGGGGCAGTGTAAACATTTTTTGAAGTGATTACAATAATGATAAAGTGCAACCTGTTTTTCCAAAAAAATTGAAGGTTTCATGGCAGAAGCTCTTCAAAATTTTCAAAGGTTCAAATTTCACTCTTCGTTTCATAGATATTTCAAATATTTTTTTATTCCATTGAAACATGTCCGTAAGAGAGCATTGGAGTTTTCATCCAAATTGCTGATAATATTAAGTCAACTCAATCAACACATAAAACATAATACAATGTTTCTAACTGAATATTTTAATATTGTATTTTTTGGGGGGAGGGGTTGAATTTCATTATGTTTTCTGTTGTATCTCTTTTCTAGTAATTTGATTCGCATTATTTATAAATGTAATTGTTCCCGCATGTAAGTAGTTGTCATAGACTACAATAATGAAATATTATTATTATTTTGCACTGTTGCAAGTTAATTTGCCAGGTCATTTGAAATCAGTTTCAGATGTGAAACCCTCTACAACAGTTTCCGCAGTTGTATGCACATGATTTGAGAGTTCATTACTTATTAAATAATGATAAGATTCTCTCATTAAAAAGTGTGCAGTTTCTTTATAAAAAGAACACAGAAACTAGGTTTGTAAAACAAAATAATTAAAAAGAGTTCGGCTTTCTCCATCTTTATACAGAAAAATTAAATTAAAAAAAAAGAAATGATACAAAGTACTCGGGTCACGAACTCGCAATAGAACACATTAAAATATACCACAAAACTTACACAATTCTCAAAATTGAATGGCAGTCTAAAAGCTGTCTACAGGATGGTTAAAAGTTGAGAAACTTAAAACACTGCACCTTCTCACAAACACACATAAAGTTTTGATATCTCATCAACCCGATTACTTACTGAAGAAGCTTAGAACATTCTCAACAAACAGAACAGTTCAGTTTTAATCATCCCCAAACACAATTTTTCACCCGCTGCTTCTTGTATAATCAACTATTCTGTGAGTTTCAATTTTATTCAATTGAAAACTTCAAAAAAAGACTGAAGACTTACTAACTGTACAATATCTTATTTGTCCCTGACCTTGACAATATGAAAAGAATTTTATACAGCTGTTGCATTAACTAATTTGCTGATCTTGTAATCACAGTATCATCGTTAACTCAATTTTTTTTTTGTTATTTGATTAGTGCTATTCCCAGGTTGAATTGAAAGACAGCCTCGGCTGATACTCCGCCTATTCATCTTTATACTGAAAGTTTATGTTTTCTTCCTTTTGTCTGTTTCAATTGTACTATTTACGGCGAATAAAAACGTATTATTATGTAGAACAGACTAGAATGTAAAATAAAGGTACCTCAAGTTATTTGTTTAAAGTTCTTCAGTGTTAATACTTCAAGTCACTAGCCAGATGTGATCTTAGCCCCAGCAGAAGTCAAATAGTACAAGAATATAAAATTTATTGCGGTAGAACCGCAAAGTATAAAGCTATGTTGTACCTTTAATACTGAATTTTTATAATATATATATAATTGAGTATATACACATGCCTGAAGAAGCTACTGTATAGTGAAACTCGTGTTGCGTTATTGTTAAAGTCTTTAGCGTGAAAATCTCACAAAGTATTTTTTGAATATATAATATGCAATAAAATAATAACGAGAAATGATGAGGTTATACCACACAACTCTCCAAACAAAAAATATGTAAAAAATAAGAAAAGAAAAATTACCTTTTGGCTTTCTACACTTGATTTTTTTTCTTTCAAGTATTCTATGAATGTATTACTGTCAAGATATGTATATATTTTCTATATCCAAAAGTTACGTCCCAAAATTGTATACCGTGTCCTGCAATTGGGTCTAGTGTGTTTGGACAATGAAAGTTTTTATTTGTCAGCCATATTTTGCAGTGAAGCTAAATAAAACCACATTTTATATACAAACAGTCTATTCACTTGAAAGTTAACTTAACATCGCGATAACTTAAAACTGAATCATCTGTCCTTTACGTTTCTTGTCTCCTCCAAGCTCAAAATGCTTGCACCGTTTGAGAGGGACCTGTTTACGGTATTTGCAGTCGCTGCACTCCATCCTCAATACAATTTTCTTTGTGGTTTTAGCCTACAAGTACAAAAGTATTTAGCGGGTGTAAAGCGGGTAAGTATCGTTAATTTACCTTTTTACGGAAAATAGGCTTCGTTTGACCTCCGAAACCCTGCTGTTTCCTGTCGTAACGTCTCCTACCTTGCGCAGCGTGACGTTCCTTGGATTTCTTGTACTGGGTCACTTTGTGTGGCTTGTGGACCTTGCATTTCTTGCAGAAGGTTCGACGTTGCTTCGGTACGTTAACCTAAAACAAAGATTTCCTTGATTAGGGCTCATCAAATAAAACCCCAGGTTTTTTTAAACAAAGATCTTTTGAGGTTATGTTGAATTATTTGTTATGTTTTCACCATCAAATATATTAGGATTTTAGGACGTTATCAGGGGGGTTCCACGCCAATAGAGTAAAGAAGGCATTTTACAGAGTAGTAAAAGAAAATTTGTAAAATGATATTGTTGACATTGCATCAAAAACAACCTAACCTGTCCAACTTTTTGGCGAAAATACAATTTTGGGCATCATCCTAAGAAAGAAATTTTTGGATTTATAAGAAACAACTGGAGAAATTTGATGTATTGAAAGAGATGTTTACAGATTTTCTCAATTTTCAAATCGACTCACCATTTTGTATTTTCAACGCACCAAAAAGAACTACTGAAAGAATAGACAAAATAGAAAGAGACAGATGACAGTGACGAAACTGACAGACGAAAGAAGCGCCTCTACTTTCAGTCGAGGCGGCAAATTCGAAATAAGTTCGAGTTTGCTGACTGTTGCGCACGAATTTTGTTGGTTTCCGATAGAAAAAGACCAAATGTTAGCAACAACGCTTTGAAAAAGAACGGAAGTATAACACACGGCAAATGTGTGACGTTGACGTGGACTATACAAATGAGTGTGTGACGTATGCATATTTATTAATTTTCGCGTCCATTTTTATATGTCCTTTCTGGAATTTTCTATTGAAGACCATTATTGATGCCAAAACGACCCGCCTTTTCGCTTGCAAGGATAGTAGGCGATATTTTCAATGACATTATTTTTGAACATTCAACGTTTCCTGGGCTTTTTATTTGACAAAAAGATTAGTATCTGTATAAGGGGAAAGTTTTATCGTGTATAATATAAATATGAAAGATTGGATTTGCAGCATTCACTCATTAAAGAAAGAAAAACTGAATTGACTGCCGCTCGGGTGACATTTTTTCAATTAACTTTTTTCATTCGTGTTGTTACTGTCGTGTATTTTTATTTTTATAGCACAAAATAATGCTTATGAAGTCGCTGTTATTTTCTAACTCCTAATGAGCATAAAGTTTGCACTTGAGGCTATAGATTTATTTTATTCATTTCTCAAGTTGTCGCGGAATTGGCGATTTCCGTAATATTTTTCGCTGGAGGTAGTTATGTATCTAGCCTTCTAGATTACCAATTTATTTTTGAAAAACGTTCCTCCACATAAAAAAAAAACTGCTTCAGTACTGTTTACGCGATTGATAGCTTTACCTAAACGCTTAAAACAAAAATGAAACTGGCATTACATCCGCCATTACGCCATTACGAGCTGAAAAACAATTGAAATAACGGCGCCTTCTCCAAATCGTGTACGGCTCGAACTACTTATGGTTTCGTCGCAGTGTTGCCAGATGATATTTTCGGAATTCTCTATTCTATGCTTTTTCGTGGTAAACTTTCTTTCCAGAACTTGACTATATCGCTCATTCAAAATAAGAGTGACACAACTCGGAATATTTTATTGAATGATACCTATAAATAATGATCGAAGGTTAAGACGGTTCAAAATTGTTACCCAGCACCAAAACTTTTCAAGTCTCAATAACTGTGCGGATTAATTTGACAATTCGAATAGCGAACCTGAATACGTCTAAATTAAAATATCACAGTTCATTATATGTCTAGAAAAAAATCAACATCAATAATAGTTATTATATTTCAAAATGAGTTCTTGATATCACATTAAAAAAATAATTGAAATTTTACAAGTTTTAATTTACTCTTGTAAAATTTATTAGTTTCGATTTTACACTATTCTACTAATGCGATTATGTTTCTATACGAGATGGTTACGAAACAATAAATTTATCAATCCCAAGAGATGCACTCTTTGGAATCTTTAGTGTAGTAATGAATATTACTGGAGTTTTATTCCAACACCAAACCGTTAATTTTAACACCTCAACACGTGTTTTCAATATATATAAATGAAAATATTTAAAACTACAAAATTGTCTATCAATTCCATTGTTGTCGCGTTAAGTAGTGACTTTCGACGTTGTAGTTTTATTTCTTGATAACAAGCCTTATTCGACGTTCATCTTTCATTAAAAAAAAATGAGTTCGTTTGCATGGACCATGAACATAAAGTTTCAAGTCAACATAAAACAGCTGAACTTTCACATGTCAAATCAATACAAAAGAAGGAGAGCAATGTGACACGATGGTTTGCTGATCTGTCCGTTTGTGCGAAGACTATACACCGAATGACAATTTGTGTCGTAATCATGAGTTGTCGAAATTAATACGAACTATCAAAGTGTCACCCCAATTTCTTTATTAAAATATTCAGAATATCCCTTTTCGAAGAATGTATGATCTGTCGACCACCACGGCCTGTCGCAGACCACAACTTGGCGAATTTTGCGTCGTGACTTGGGCCTGCACCCGTGCAAAATTCAACTGACCCAAGAACTGAAGGTAAACGACTACAGACAACGACGTGTGTCCACTGAATGGATTTAGGAGTAGTTGTCATTTGACCCTAATAATCATCTTCAGCGAAGAGGCCCATTTCTGGATGAATGGATACGTGAACAAACAAAATTGTCGAATTTGTGACGATATCAATCCAAATGAGATCCAAGAGCGTCAAATGCCTCCCGAAAAGTAACTGTTTGATGTGGATTTTGGGCTGGCAGCGTCAACGGTCCATGTTTCTTTGAGAATGACGGTGGCCAGGCCATCACCGTCAATGGCGAGCGCTATACCAACTTCTTTTGGTCTGAATTGGATGATATGGATAACAACGATACGTGGTTTTAAAGGACGATGCTAAGTGCAACATAGCGCATGCCACATTGAATATTTTGAGCCACAAACCATAGTGGTCCTCAAAGCCAACATAACCCATGCCATCGGTATAATTCAGTCTGATTTCTGCGCCAGTCATGGAAAATTGGACATTTCGGATGCGATTCACCCATAGAAGCCCTGGGGGACGTTTAAACGATATTATATTCCACACATAATGGCATCAATAGGTTTTTTAAACGAATAAAAAATGTTGATGATATTATATCACAGACGTTGTTTAATTTGAATTCAAAGAAAGGAAGCGCCTAATGATACTGAAATATACGGGAGCGGATCTAGGAATTTATTGAGGGGGCGAATTTGAGATGGATTTTTTACTATAAAGAAATAATAATTAAGATGTAAGCTCATAATTAGTGACTGAAAATATTATTCTGAATCAGTGATATTTTTTTATTCAAATAATTTAAGAGGACTCGTGCAGGAATCTAGTTATCGGTTGCGGTTTGGTAATGGACAAAAATGTAGAACTGGCATAGGCTTTGCGTCCAAGGGGAGCACGAGCCCCGTGGCTGGATCCGCCACTGATATTATAGTTGAACTGGGACAAGCAAATAATAATTCTTCATCAATAAGTTGTCATTTTCCTTCAGTTCGCCTCTTTCTTAATTTTTCATGACTTCGTCTCCTCATCTTCAGAGTGCATTTTTCAGAAATTTCATAACTAGAAATTGGTCCCTGAAAACTTTATCCTCAAAACTCCCATACTACAAAGAGAAAGTATTCAAGAATTAAGATTCTTAGAAATAGAAAAGAAATTTATTTGCATCTGGCAACGCTGTTTCGCCGATATACACGCAAGTTAAAATTATTAGAGGGGTCCAGCAGGGAAGGAGGGGAAGCCGCGAACAATCCCCGTCACCCTTATCCCCCTGCTCCCTTCCCGCGCCCCCTTTCTCCTCCGTGGCGGTTGTCTTTTGCTAACAGACAAGGATATCCAGAATCTGTTACGAGTGCCGGCCTGGAGGAAGAACGGTTGAGTGAAAATATGGCCGCTAACTGACGAAAGTGTTGAAACAATTGAAATCGGGATTCATGGAAGGCGATATTTTCCGATTATAAGTACCTTTATATTGTTGGGTAGGTATTGTGGACCTTTTTCTTTGTGTTTGGGTTCGTAACGCGTTGATTTGGAGACAATTCGTTATATGTATACCGGGTGTATCAAAATATACGCATTTTTTTAAAGGTTTTTTATGCGTGATGATTTCGAATAAAACGGTAATTTTTACTTATGTTCATGACTATGAATTGACTTTATTAGGAGACATCGAGAAAAAAGGTCAAATTTCCGCACGACAAATGTGCAATAGTTTAAAATTTCAAGAAAAAGGTTTAATTTGGACATTAAATATAAAATTTCGACAAAAAAATCGAAACTTTGAGAAACAATCATATTTTCGAAAAAAAAGATGTGTCAAAAAATCCAGAAACATTCCAAACAATGAAATTTAGCTAGATTGTGGCCAAAAAGAAATTTCAATAATGAAATTGAAATTTTAAGATGGGAAATTTTGAAAAAAAATGGGGATATAAGGTTTGGGGTAACTATAAAAGTCAAGATGTAAAAAAATAAACAAAATGGAAAAAAGTTAGTCAGCCGGTTGAGGAGAAATTGACATATGAAATACAGTTCGAGAAATATAGTTGAAATGAGTTTAGCCGTTAATGCCAAATTAAAAAAAAATCGAAAAGATTTCACTCTTCATTCAGAGGAGAAATTTTGGGGATCTAATATTTCTGTTTTGAACCAAATTGCCCTGTTGTGAGTTGATTGCTTTGTGTGTGTGTGTAATGAGTTTCTAGTGATTTCGATTCATTTCTAAGGTTTCACTCCAATCTAATGTCAATAATGTTTGCCGTCTTGTTTAAAATAGGTACAAGAATTCATAGTATGCGCATGTATTAGGTTGTTCAATAAAGGAGTTAACATGAAAGTCTTCAAGAGGCTTATAATCAATATTATTGTGGATCTAGAACCATACTCTATTCCTACAAAGCGCGAGGTGAAAGAGACACAGATTTTTTTAGACCACTTCAATCATTTCAATTCATACAAATACATTTAATATTTTAACTCGTACAAGCACTTGTCTTCAAGTTTCTACATTGATTCAATCGATTTAACGTAACACTAATTTCTTTCATTACCTTCGATCTGAAAATAAATCTTCCGATCAAGGTTTTTGCCTATATGACTATTCTGAAGAATTGCATTGAGTATATTTTTTGTCTATTCGAGAACAAGTTTTCTGTCGGGGATGAAAACGAATTAAATTAGTTTTATGTTTTTTTTTCTTACGGCCGTTACTTGATGAAGATCCATTGTAATTTCATGACGTGAGGTGATACGTTTATAGTTTCATATGGATTGAAGAATAAATCATTGAATCCACAGCAGCTGGATAAATTATTAAAAACAATGTCACACTTTGACTTCAGTATGTTATATTTGGATGCTTGTGCTTGGATGAAGAGCACGGTCTGCCCAAGTTGCGATTTCTCTGTATGGTCAGAAATCGAATCCTGTCATTTGATAGGAGCTTATATATTATTATCTCTGTATTTTGTTTTCTATCAATAAAAGCAATTATTATTATTATATTTTTTTATATTAATAAAGATGTATCATCTGCAAAGAATGTTTCATCTGTCTGTTTGTCGATTTCATTCACATATAATAAAAATAAAATTGGACCCAGCGCCGATCCGTGGCCTATTATGCTAGTGAGACAGTTCAGATGATCAGATTCAATATTTTTTATAAAACCGTTTTCTCCACTCCGGATGCTGACATACTGTTGTCTATTTTTTACGAAAGACTTTACACAGTGGAAAGCATTTCATCGAATTCCGTTACTATCAATTTTCGACAGCTACTTACTACCTTTATATATAGACTAGGTTAGTCTATATACAAAGTTACTACCTAGGCTGAAAAGTCTCCGGCCTAACACATAGATGAAACATGGATGCATCACTTCGATCCGGAATCAGACTGATCCACATCTGAGTGGAGAGCAACTGGCAAACCTCGTCTAAAGCGCACGAGAGCACAGCAATCGGCTGGAAAGATTATGGTCTCGTTATTTTGGGATGTGCGTGTTGTAATATTCATCGACGAAGGGAAATATTATCAACAGTGAGTATTATATAGTCTTATTGGAGCGTTTGAAGGCTGAAATTGCGAAGAAACAATCGCATATGGCACAGAAAAACATTTTTCTTCCAAGGCAACTCACCGTGTCACAAGTCAATCAAAACAATGACAAAACTACATTGAACTCCGAATTGCTTTCATATCCACCGTATTCGCCAGATTTGGCTCCCAGTGACTACACTGGCTGTTCGCAGAAATATTCCTCGAATGAAGTAGTTATTGCTGAAATTGAGTCTTATTTTGAGGCAAAAGATGAATCGTTCTACAAAAGTCGTATTGAAATGTTGAAGCGGCGCTGAAATGATGGTGTAGCTGTTGATAGATATTACGTTGACGTATAAAGCCAATTTTGAACAAAAAAACGCGTTTTCTTTCTTAACCCCGGGACTTTTCATCCCATATATCATCATGATCAACGCAGTCGTATGCCCTTCTGAGATCGCATAAGATTCCAGCAGGACATTCGCTTGCCCCGATCAACTTTTCGTATTAGGATAAGAGGGCTGAATTCGTGGATCTGTTCAGACGGAAACCGTGATGGCTTTGTCAATAATGTCTCTTCATCGAAGAAATTCGTAAGTCGGTCTAGAAAACTCATTTCAAATATAAAAACTTGCGGGCATCGTCACAGGCTTGTAGTTCTCTAAATTTTTGTGAAGTGGAATAACCTTACCATTTTTCAGTTTTGAGACACATGTTTACAAAAAAAGGCGATTGGTTCAAGCATGTAGAGCATGTACATTCTCAGTTAGGTATTACTATATTCATTGTGAAAATATTAGCTTTGCTAAAATGACGTAGGTCTGGGACTGCGTGTCATAATACGTGTTGAACATCTACCTAAATCTCGAACACCCCTTGTAATATCAGTTTCTCAGATTTCCGTAGGTCACCCTGTATGTAACACTGGAATTTCCACCAGTTACCATGGACGGTTTATCTACGTCAGGAAATTACGGGAAAGAGAGCGTCGTTGTGAAAAACAAGGGTTTCTTTTGATACCATTCAATTGACCGCTCTGAACGCAGTTATTATATGGCTACTTTCGTTACTTTAGGATTTTGCACTTTCAAAACAAAGAGTATTTTCGTTTCTATTCGGAAGTATTACAAGGATTGTGACTATGACAACGCGAAATATATTTTCGAGTCGAAATTGTAGAAAAATGAGTCGCACGGAAATTTTCTAAGTTTCTAATGGCGGGAACACGTTTGAATACAAAATCATGGCCCTATAATGCAGGATGATTTGTACTTGCATTCCAAAGTTAGGCAGAGAATGTAAATATTTCACCTTCTCCTTTATGACCTGAAAAAATAAGAAAACAACAGTTCATTTGTAAATAATATCGCCGATGTGAAAATATTCGAATATCGCCCTCTATCTCGTTACATTCGAAACGATGTAATAATCCATGTTGATCGAGAAAAGAACACCTGCCGGCGTCAAAAATACGCCGGACCGTTTGAACTGCACTAACCCTCGCCTTACAACACCGTCCCTCCGTATCGTTTTTGTTCGGCTAGAAAAATGGCATATGGAAAAGCCGAAGCCGACTGGACCCCCTCAAAATGAAAATTTCGGATTTATTTTAGAAAAATCCGCTATCGAATCTAGCCGTGCGATATACGTGAAAAATAGAATACGAAACGCGGAAACGTTTTTCGGCAAGCTTTTGAATAAACTCGTGCCGGCAAGCAAAGCCGGCTCATCGGGTGCTGACGGTTTCCGTCGTGCCGGCCGGCGCCATCTTAGATTTTGAACGAACCTCACATAGAGCCGTTCAGTAGTTCGCCGAGCGTAGACAGTTGAAAGTCAAATCGATCCCGACGAAAACGTAAACAAAATGAGTTCCAAAGAAAATAATGATGTTGCGGTTGAGAAACTAGACAACGAAAAGAGTACCGACAAGGTGGAGTTGAAGGGAACGAAAAGGGCGGCGGAGGTGAGTTTTTGCACGGATTTAAATTTAGAACGGTGTGGATTATTTTAATAGTCATGCAGTTAGCCATGGACGCGTTGTTGGTCTTTTCTGGAGACTGTGGAGCGTGTATGGCCCCTCGATTTTTGAAGTTCGGCAGCTTTCGTTAAATTTTTTTTTCGGCTTTTAACTGCTCTAGTTAGCTGTGGAAGCTTGTTGCCATGTGAGAGATTAGTCCACGCCGCGTGAACTTCAACTAAATTCCGTTTCCATGATTGTTTCAGCGATTCACGGTATTCGTTGTGAAGTTTCTCACGGACGTCTCGCTAAACATTGCTAAACATTTTCGAAAAATATGTAAAGATTGTGTAAACATGGTTGGCATTAAGCATCCCGCCATATATTTCCGGAACCCGTTTCGAGGCTAGCATAGCTGCTGGATTCAACATGGCGAAATCAATAGCTTCTCTCGGGATACCCCGTGCGAGACTATTACGTTTTTAAATTTTGCATCATTCAAACTACTCGAATTTCGAAACGAGAGTTTTCTATTTGTTATTCAGATGTTATCATCGCCTGCTTCGTGGTTATTTTACTAGGAATAACCAACTTGGCGTTCGATTCGCTTTTGTTGCTAACAAAAAGCGGACATGTTTGATAACAAACTTAGGATCAGTGGACTTGGCCTACTGTTTTTAAAAGTATGTTCGGATGGATAAGCATTTCTTTTTCATCAGTATCTATCATCTCCTTGAACTTTGGAGAAAGATGCATTAAAATCTGGTTCAGTTTTGAGCGTCTAACTTGCCGTTACCGTGAATATTAATTTATGTTCTGTTCTTTTATTTGGTTCATCCCAAGCGGAACTGGAGTTGTTTGAGACTTCCTGTCTAACATCGCAGGTGCTCTCAAGTTGTATTTCAAGCTTATGTTGTAACAGATTATGAACCCTCCTTTTTTTTCGACTGGGGTGGGGGGAATAATCCCGCGCGCTTTTTTAAATTTGAATTTTCTGAAACCAGTGCGGAAGCCTGTTGGGAACCCAAAAAATGAAACGGTTGAGGGTAGAAAGTGTTGTCCCACAATCTCTATTGAAACTTAACTGTTGAAAAAAGTTAAATATGAAAGTTGCAGGGGTAAATTTTCGGTCTGAGGAGACCCGGCGATTTTGAAAAAAAAATTTGCGTGTACTCACGTATTTTGATGCCTTATTTACAAATTTATGGCCATTCAAAGTTCAGAAAAGGGCGACGTTTCAACCTTTCTTTTTCACAAAATAAACTATTTAAAAACACAAGCGTTTATTCACTAGGTCACCTTTACACTTTATTCCTCTTTCTTTGACACTTTTCACTTCAATAATCAACATTTTTCCAATAAAAATGTTAAAAAATGTACGGAGGTGCTTTTTGGTTACATATCTCTAAATTTTACGTTTTAGAGGTTAATGGCATGGTTGGTACGACTGATGCTGTCAATATTCATAAAGTAATTCAAATGTTTTTATCTTCATTCTTTAGATCATAAATTTGTTTTTGGTGGTGTATTACGAATTTTTCTGAAATGTTACTAGTAACTAACCTACAAATAGAATAACATCACCAGGAGAAGCATTCGTTTTTACATTAAATTTTTTATAAGAAAAAAGTTCATTATTGAAGTGAAAAGTGTCAAAGAAGGAGGATTAAGGTGTAATGGTGACCTAGTGAGTAGATGCTTGTGTTTTTAAATAGTTTTTTTTTGAAAAAGAAGGCTGAAAAGTTGCCCTTTTCAGAACTTTGAAGGGCAGTAACTTTGTAAATAATGGAGAGCGCCGCTTTTTTCTTTCGGATTCGTATCTAGGCATCAAAATACGTAAGTACGCGCAAACATTTTTTTCAAAATCGCCGGGTGTCCTCAAAATAAAAATTTACCACTGATTGATTCAAAGATATGGATTGCAGTCATGGTCAATCTATTATAGAACTTGAAAATCTGCCTGAGAGTATGTATGTTCTGATGACGTTATCCAATGGTTTTTGTAGGATAAAACGGAGGAGGCCAAAAAAGCGAAAAAGGAAGAAAATGGCGCGAATTCAGAGGGTGAGGAGTTAGAAGAAGAAGAAGAGGAAGAAGGTATTGAGGAAGAGGAAGATACGGGGGAAGAAGATATTCCTGAAGGGGAGGATGATGAAATAGAAGGAGAAGGTATGAGATTTTTGTTTGTGTGACATCTGTAGAGATATGCAGCGCTTGAGTAAATCTGCTGTTTTGTTTGTTGGAAAAAAGAGCTATATTTACTTTTGTTTTCATGTAAAATTGATTTTCTGGAAATGCCTATTCTATTAGTTTCACAACACCTCGACACATGTTTCGATCACCAAGAGGAAGATTAAACTGGAAAAAACCTGCAAGGCTAACCATATTTATACTATACAGGTATACCACACCTTTGGTGTCTTAAATTAATTTTAAAAAATAATAGACAAGACAAATTGTAAAATTAATTCAAGACACCAAAAGTGTGGTATACCTGCATGTATAGTATAAGTATGTTTAGCCTGACCAGTGTTTCCGGTTTAATCTTCCTCTTGAAGATGATCATTTTGTGATTGAAACACGTGTCGAGATGTTAAAATAACGATTTGGTGTTAGGAAAAAACTCCAGTAATATTTATTACTACACTAAAGGTTCCAAACAATATTAATATTGCTTAATATTTGCTTTTCTTCAATATTGCGACTTTCTCCATAAATTATGTTGAAGAGAGACTAATATTTTTTTAGAGGAAACTGTATCCACTTAAGTTGCCTAACCTCAAATAGTATATTGTATCTGTGACCGTATGCCAAAGTACATTCATTAGTTCTTTCTTGTGCAGATATAATTTCATCAGAAGGATGAAAAGAAAAAAAAGGCACACTTTCTTCAGGTACATGCCAAAATCGAAATCTACTGCTGTTGTTTAGTCTTTATAGTTCGCACTGGAAGCTCTGGTATAAAATGTATCCATTGAAGACACTTTCCCCACACCAGAACAAAAATAACGGTCTCTCAACGCGCGTTTCACAAACCAAGTTAGATACCTCGGGAAATTATTATGACATAATGATCTCCTGAGTACGTTAACTTGGTTAGCGAAACACGCGTCGAGAGACCGTAATTTTTGTTCTGGTGTTGGGAAAGTGTTTTCAATAGAAACTATTTTTCAGTAACCAAGAGTCTACCTAATTGACAACTGTTGCAGTTTCTACTCCAGTTCCTCAGGTGTCTCTCTTGAAATGGTGGTGCTGTTGTCTGCAAAACTAGTGACTTTTTCTTTACTGAGAAATCATTCACAAGCAGCCGAAAAATTAGTGGCCCCATCATAGAACCTTGTGGTACTCCAAGAGGGAGAAAGGATTTCGCTCATGTCTGTCAAACCTTATCAAAAGCCTTTGAGCTAGAGAAAAATTTGTTTATTGTCGCAAGAAAACAAGTTCTTCTTTAATAATATAGTTTTCCGATTCTTTTGTGAGACTTCGTTAGAAATCTTTCGAAACATTGTTGGCTTGGCTAAAGTGAATTTTTATTTTCTAGAAGACGATGACGAAGTGGAGGGTGAAGAAGAAGTAATAGAAGAAGAAGAAGAGGAGGAGGACGACGCATAATAGAGAGGTATCCGTCTACCTTGTGAGAACAATCTTGACGGACTGAAATTCGGTGCGAAATAAGTCTCGGGATACTTTGTGGACAATAAACTGTCTCACCCATCTCATCCTGTTAATTGTTAAAGAAATCAGTGCCGGACATACACACACACACATAATCACATGCATACACACAATCATCGTCCACCCACAAACTACCTTGCGACTTTCTTCGTCCGAATGAAGGGGCCCTGGGCCTCTCTCATCAGTGTGACCGTGTTCGCGAATCGCGGTACCTGACTGTGTTTCTAACTTATTGCGTATCCCCTTCGATTTGTAAAAAAATGTCCATTTTGTGTAAAGATAGATATAAATTTAGTTTAAGTTCGTCTCTGGTGCAGATTTTTGGAATACCCAGCCCATTTTTTTCTTTTTCTATATCGATTCATTGTACAAATCAACTGTTACACACACCGACGGGCCTCTACGAGGTCTACACAGCATTGTAAAAGAAGGGCAATAAAGCGTTATGATAGGCTAAAAAATAGAGGATAGTCTAATTTGTTTTTAGATCAGTGTGTTTTTCTTGTATGTATGATATATTGTAATTATTTTTTATTAATTTTATTTCTGGAAGGAGTGCTCGCACTTTCTCATTCACTGCCAAACGTACGCCTAAGAGTTGGTACGAAAAACCCTGACGCCTGTGGGAGCTTTCATTTTCGAGTTATAGGGTTGGAATTTCTCACGAGTCGACGTATGGACCATTCCAGGCGATTTTGAGTTTTATGTAAATTTACATAATATATTATGTAATCTATATTTTACATCGTGTAAATTTACACAAGACCCTAGGACGGGTCGGAAATTTGGATTTGTATGTAATTTATCGTATATTATTTGAATTTTGATGGTACCAGGGGATTTCCGTACGATCTGTCATCGTCGTTTGGCCTGATTCATTCCAATGTATCTTTAATTGGACGATTCGCCTCGATTCAATATATTTTTACTACAGAGGTTTTTATGAGCTGTTCGTCTACTACTTAACATGATCTTGTAGAAATTCATTTGTAACAGTGCTGTATGATTTTTTTTTTGAGTGACTATAAACGATGGATACAAATTGTTTCATAACTTGCAGTTTTATTTCTCTTTCCGAATTTTCTCTTTCACAGGTACAAAAAACTTGTCAATTAAAGAAAACCAATTCCTAACTGGTGTCTGTATTTATATCAAACAGGGTAAATTTTATTATACAATACACGTTAATGATTTTGGGAAGAAATTTGCGGAAAATTTTCTAGTGCAAGTTCCAGAAAATGTTGATGCAGCGATTCATGAAGAGGTAAAACAATTGGGCTGTTTGCAATGGGACCTTTGTTCCTGTTTACAGTTCCTATGCCAAGCTTTGCTATTTTCAGACGATTTTCATTCATTTAATGGCCTTCCCAAAATGTATTGAACGACACTAGACTTTTCTGGTCTCCGAAACCAAATATGTGCTGCGTGTTCTTTGAAGCGAGTTTCAATGGCTCGTTTTGTCTGACTTGACTTTTCAAAATCTTGTCTTTGGCGTTGCCTAACAATAGTTGAAGTGAGAAAGAAGTTTTTAAGGCTACTTTCACCTTCAACTTTCTTCTGAAAAAACGATCTAATTCGTTAATGTATCTTTGTTCATAAGGAAGGAGAATAATGATTTCTGAATAATTTGTACCTTGAAGGTCGACATTTTGGATTCTAAATTTCGAGTTTGATCGATAAATTTCGACTTTTCGGATTCCAAAGTCAAATTAGGATTTGAAAAGTCGACGTCTTATACAGAACATTATTTGGTGAAAATTTCTGAATCAAACTATATTCTCCAACAGAATGTAAAAAAATTATATACTTCAGGGAATATTTGTCAAAAACAAACTTCAACTTTATATTTTACTTTCACTTCGAGAAAGTTATCACAATGTAAATAAAAGAAAGCGCTCATACCACCCTTTAAAATGAAAGACGGGTTTATAAATGTTTATAAATAAACTTTAATAAGGCTTTTCCAATCCGAAAACTGAAAAATAGGGAAAAAAAAACAATGGCTCACCAAAGGCATAAAAACATCTGCCAGAAATATGAGATCTCTACACTCAATAAGAAAATTTACAAGTGAACCATTTTTTTA
>WOGO01000382.1:0-24521 GCA_015342085.1 Leptinotarsa defecta | reverse complement strand
AATGTAGGAATCAAAAACTTGAGAGCAGTAAAGTAATGCCAGTTAGTAATATAATTTTCATCCGTACCTGCTCCACTTTTCTTCTTTTTAATTTTCTTCAATTCCTGGGATACCTATATAAAATAATTCAAAGGTGAATAATTTCAACAGAAACTACTACATACAAACTCACCTGATTTCTTAAATTATGTAGTTTTCTTTAAATTTCTTCTATAGTGCATGCAAATTGAACAGATAATTCTTTTAGAATTTTTTGTTTTTTCCCCGGTTTCTGTAGGTATTCAATGGAATGAGTATCCCATAAAATTTTATTTTCCTCGTAGCACTGTATTAAATCAAAAACTTCTTCTTTAGTCCACTCTTTCGTCATTGTCAAAATCTTGCGAGCACTCTCAACTATACGAAATTACTTCGACTTCTGCGAGCTAACTATCGAGAGGCGAAACGTTCCATATCCACGTGCGAGACAAGTCGCTGCGAGTTACTCTCAGATGGTATCGTATCGCTCTCAGGAAGCAACTTGCACAGCCTTGTCCACCAGCGAGAAATACTCTCGAGAGTGAGAGTGATTCTCGAGAGTTTTCCTCCCCCATGGACACACACGTAGGTTTAGAATGGCCTTAGCCTTTTATTTTTGTTAGTCTATATGCAAAGCTTGTATGTTCATTCAGAAATCAGGAACACGCGATCAAAGGGTAACAGTCCACTAACATTGATTAACAAAGTAAGCAATATTGTATAGTAGGTATTATTAGCAGTAATGCATTACAACATTAAACAAACCAACCAATTGTAACCTTATTCAACAATGAATGCCACTAATAAAGCAGGAATATGTATATCACTTATTGCAAATACCTTCATTCTATTCCATCGAGTGTTCCCAAAACACTGGGTTACGTCTTACGTCCCATACAACATTCGATAATGTAATACTCGCGAAGTTTAATCCTGATTGATCATATGATTGATCATACGAGATTGATCGTGCGGACTTCCATCGTCTAATATGATACAAAATGATTTGAAATTCCTGAAAAACCCAATACAATATCAAGCAAATAAACCCTGAAAATTAAATTATTACAATGAAATGAAAACCAAGCAAAAAATTTAAAATTTAACAAATAAAGAAACAAAGGAAATACAAACTTAAAAAAATAGGTTTAATAGGTAATATGATTTCGAAATTATCGAGATGAAACGAATCTGACATTATTTCTTTTAAAACTACAATACTCATGAACTCATAAATTATGATCAGAAATTGTATGAAAAATGATGGCTGAAAAACATATAACGCATGCTCTTCTTGGAACACTTTTTTGTAACCTAAACAGTAGCGTCAAAAAATGCGTAGGCGTATCCTAAGGATGCGATAAGTTTAATAGAATATTATTTGAATGACATTTTGTGTCGAAGAGTCAACGTTTGTTCTTGTTTTTCCACAAAACTGAAACAAAAATAATACTAATATAATATAATAACGCAAATTTTCAGGAGATATGTTAATAATTTGGGAAAACGATAGATACTTTTACTACAGAATACTTCACAACTGAAACATTCATGATGTTGGGTCAAATTCTGGTTACCTACAATCTTTAATGTCATTTTCAAGAGTAAATTAGAATTATCTGAAATGTATCGGATATATAATTTTATTGCAGTTGATAAATCATCACGATATCATCTGGATGATATCCCAACCCAACAATTTTTAACCCAACAATTAAACCAGACTAGCTCTATTTTACAATTTTCACGTTCAGTAACAACTTCAAAAATATTTTTTATAAGTATATATTTTTTTCTGATTTGATTTGGCCGTTACTTGATGAAGATCCATAGTAATTTCATAAACTACACCTCACGATTTGATCTCCACAAACTTTGTTTGAAAAATATGTTTCGCTGATATAGCTACTATATCAATTGATTTGAATCACTTGATAAGGCTACTGTGTTAGCGAAACATGTGATATATATTTTTCAAATAAAGTTTGTGGAGATCAAGTCGTGAGGTGTAGTTTATGAAAAAACATTTTTGAAAGATGATTATTCATTATTCCTCAAGAATGTCATCTGTCAAAAAGTTAATGTATTTGTTCCGTGCTGATTTTCACTTTTTTAAGGTATTTTTCGCCAAGTGTCAGAATTCGAAAGTGAGATTATGGAGGGTAGATGAGATGAAAGCTATGTCACAGTAGACTTAAACTACTGTGGCTATGTTTTGGAAGTTCAAGTTTGACATTCAATGCAGATAATCAAAGGAGGATTTGGCCGTGTAGGTATCTTCATCTTCCATCGATTACTATCAGTGCATCATACTTTACGTAACACCGCTCATAATAATGATTAGGACAGAACTGAAAATACCTGGAAATGAAACGACCAATGTCTTTACACTCCACTTTGTTTTTTCTAGCTTCGAGATGCTATTACATTATTACCTATACCATTCCAGTTACCTTGTTACGTAGAGTACATATAGAATCAATGGCGGTAAGCAATCTTTCTCCTTTGCATAACTTCAAAACAAATTAATGGGTGAAGAATATTATGAGCTGCATAGTTACATAAATTCCGTGTAATTAAAGTATTTGGAGTATTTTGTGTAATTTCTGTTGGTAACATTATTTGTTTGTCACTCATCCAAAAATACAGACAGAATTCCACTAATCTGAGATTTGTCATGTCAAATGTCATACAATTTCTATGTCTTATTTTCCGTATTGTTTTCATGAGTTCATGAGTTCTTTAGTGAAATAAAAAACAACATCTGGGAATATTATAAAAAATACATTTTCTGCAACTGCAATGAAATGTCGTTCCGGAACAGAGTTTTAGGATTTCTAGAAGTAATCTTGAGAGTACCACCGTTGTTTGTGATCGACGAGATTTTGAAAATTGGAATTGGAATATCAGATCTGCCCATTCATGACTTGTCAAATATTGAAGAAAACTATGCAAAACTTGGAAATGAGTTCAATATCACAACACCTAGCGAATCGTACGATTCATTTGATCCAGTCATGTCGAAGTTCCTTTTGGTATCTGTTCTTAGGTTGATAATCAGTGCATTGGGTTAGTATATTATTTGGAAAAACCTTTCCTTTCTTGATCTTTCAACAACTGCGTTTATTGAGTGTCAACTAGTTCATGGACAAGTTATAACTTTTTAAGATTATGGGGTTTTAATATATGTTCATTCTAATTATATTTAAATGAATTCAATAGGTACTCAATAATTACAGAGTGACAATTCTGAATAATTGAAATAAAAATCTACTTATTAGGATGAAGTACAACAAAGAAAACTAGTTAAGCCAATTCATTGATCATTTATTGGACTTTATTGAATTTGGTAAAAATAATGTAATTATTCAGGACTTACTGATTACATTTGCTGGTTTGGAACTTTAGGTCTGCTTACAATATTCAAGAATTGCATTTTTGTTACATATTCAGAATTAAAAGTTATTGTGGTGTAAGTGGTTCTCATAAGGAAGTTCATCAGATTTTTCCTGATTTTTACCATTCGGGAATAACATGTCTTATCTCTGAGTCATATGTTCGATAAAATATTGACCTGATTTTACTTGCATATATTTCCATTTGTATAAATGTACATATGTACACTTTAATTAGTACCTCAGTTTGAATTTGTCTATTATAATTTGATGATATATGCTATGTTTACTACCGAGACCTACCATTAATGCTTAGTCTATCATAAATGAGGTAAATATTTGTTTTTCCCGCTTGCGCGAACAAGTATTCGAAAAATTTCGAATTGGATTTATGTATTTTTGTCCGCTGATTATGAATATCTGTTGCTGAATCTTATTGCCTAAGCCTACTTTCGGAGATGCATCTACCCAAAGACACTATTTCAGGAACAAGTTTCCAGTAATACAACTTCTTTGAATGACACCTTTTTGTAATTGCATAAGGTTGACATTTATTTGCAGGCTTTCATACAGAAGATTTAATTTCCTTAAAATTATATCTTTTCTGGTCCTCATAATTGTCCTACCTTTTCTAATTTGCAGTATTGAAAGATCCTACTTTCCATCATCTTGTTCTACTTTTCACCCAAAATTTGACAAATTTACTAAAAAGAAAACCTAACAAAAAAGATTAGAGACAAGTACATTTGTTGCATTAACAATAGTTTATTGAGTATCCTTTTGTATTTGCAAGTGAAAATAATAGACCGAAAGTATGTTATAGATGAGCAACATAAACTTATAATAATTTGGGTGAGGGTTATCAACTGTAAAAAAGATATTGCTTTTTGAAAGTTTCTGAGTCTGGATCATCACTCAATTGCTTCAACGTTTCAAGATTGCTTTATAAATCTATTTGAATCTCAATAACCCATTATAATTTTTCACCCAACTTATAATAATAAATAATAATAATAATAATCTTTATTGAAATAGGTAATCCTAATCTACATTCACAAAGTATAATCTTATATATAGTAATTAGCAGCTCCTTCGATAGTATTAATATATTTGTTTTGTTTTAAATTTAAACGTACACACTAGGTATTTACATTTCGAGTTATATTTTCCATTGTTTTGCTAAAAGAAAACCATTCAAGTACAGCCAAATACCATAATAATCATATACAATCCTACATATGAACCAATAAGAATGCTATCCCAATATACACTTATAGCCTGAAAGAAAATACATATATTGATACCATTCACGTACAGCCAAATACCACAATAATCATATACAAACATACATATGAAACCAATAAGTTATGCTTATGCATATGTCGCATATGTTATGCTTATGTCGCACATAAGAACCAAATATTTCTTTCTTATCTCCGTAAAATTTGGATCCATATTGTCTTTCAGAGACTTGATATTTTCGGTATAATTTGATATAACAAATCTCAAAAGGCTTTTTATAATTGTATGTATACGGTGAATAACAAAAATATGGAACACTCATTAATAATTTATATATATTTTTTTATTTAACATCCAAAATTGTTTTTACTTCAAAACTACTTTTTAATGTAACACATACCTGGACAACTTACTTAATTAAATCAGGTATACCTGAGATATTTTCAATTTTTGCTGGAAAAGACAATGGCGTCATCATTTGATCCAGTCTAATAATGCTTTAATTAGGTACCTCATCACCTGAAGAAAATGAATTAATGATAAAGCCCTTGGGTCTTAATCAGTATTTTTACTAGTAAATTATAATTAGCGTGTGAATTAAACTGGCTACTGCAGGTTTCTCTCTGGTGAATCGAATGAGCAATTGAGCTTATTCTGTTGACTAAATGATCAATATTCAAAATGTGTAGGACGCTCTCATACACCAAAATCCTTCGTATAGCGTTGGTACTCTGTTGAAATGAGAGGAATTTCAAAATCATCGATATGTATATTCAAGAATAAGAGGAAAAATGAAACTGTAAAATTACAAAAACCATATTTAGGAAAAAAAAACTGTTTGTCTATAAACTTGCAATCAGAAAAAAAATACATTAATTTTATTTTGAGGAAGAAATACAGACTATCGAAAAAATATTGGGAGCCTTGAAAGAAGACCAAAATTGTTACCAATGATAGGCAGAAAAAAATTGTGAAAACTTAAAAAAAAAATAAATTTCAGCTGGGAAAAACAAAACAGAAAATCTGTCCTAATCGAAAATAATGAAATTATTTGCTGGAGGAGACATTACCTAAGATAGGTAAGAGAGTTTCAACATGAGAACAAAAAGATTCATTATATTGAGGAAACTTGGCTTAATCTTTGGAAAGATGTGGCAAGACGAACACATTACCGTTCACATCAAGCATTTTTTGACAGCTGGCCTGTCAAAAAATGCTTGATGAAATGCTTCTGGAAAAGCATTACTTGATGCAATGCTTTTCCAGAAGGTGACAGAAGTCACCTTCTGGAAAAGAGGAGCGACTGATTATTACCCACATTGCAAGTGTTGATGGTTTTTGTTGAGGGAGATTTATTGATGTTTGAAGACATGAACGACGATGTGTTTGAAGAATATTTTGAGCAAATATTAGACCTCACTCCACTCAACTCTATGATTGTGATGGATAATGCAAGTTATCAATCCATAAAAGTTGAAAGAATTCCAACTAATACATGGAGAAAAGTCGCTATCATCGAATAGCTTCAAGAAAAAAGAACTATTCTCCTATGAAGCTCATTTCACAAAATATGTAGTGGGCAAGAAGTCATATAAAGAAAATGTTATTATTATGAGTCTGCACCCTTATCTTTGTGAACTTAATCCGATTCAACAACTCGTTTGGGCTCAAGTAAAGGGTTTTGTTGCAAGAATAAAATATTCTTTAAGGAGTCCCTTGGAAAGTGTCGATTCTGAAAAATGGCGAAAATGTATCAAACGTGTTATAAAAAAAGAGGACAACATGTGGCAATTAGACCATTTAGTTGAGGAAATAGAACCTTCCATCATAATGACAAAAACTCATTGGATTTTATATGATTGTAAATATTTTAAATTAAAGTGTTAGTTATAACAATATTAATTGTATATAAATTAATAAATGACTCGAATGCTTATAAAACCGTTTGTTTGCAACCAGTTTGCCATACAAAAATAGAATGGACCCGGTAAAATGTTATAACTGTAGCAAATCATATAGAAATCACAAAATTTTGCATTTTTAATTTTTCACTATTAGAAAACAAAGTATAATTTATTAAATATTGCATGTCCTAGGGCTAAATAAAAAAAAGGGAATTGCAGTGAACATACAAAGCTTGATATATTTTGCTCAAGTAGAATCAAGACTTAGGTATGGTGACTTACTGGGGTGGATCTCAGTGAGAAATTGTTTTTATAACACAAAAGCATATTCTGTGTTGCATAGCAAATTATTCAGAGAATCATGTACTTTTTAAGGCGCTTTTTAAGGAGTATGGTGTCTTAACAATAACACTGGTTTATAGTTTTGAACTGTGTAAGTATGTGTTCAAACACAAATCAACTAAAATTTCATCAACACGATAATAGAATCAAAAACCACTTTCATTTACCCTTATCAAGATTCAAAGTAACGTTATGTGGGGCGGAATACATTGGTACAAAGATATATAACCATCTTCCAGATCATTTGAAGGCCTTAAGTAGTTTATCTATGTTGAAAAAAATCAAAGAATTATTTATGGAAAAATGGTTGTGTACTTAACAGAAAATCTTTGAATAAATCATATTCATTTTAGTTATAGATTATAAGCTTGTCTTCCCCATTTTTTTTTGTATTATGTATATTTGTAATGACACTTCATAAATTTGTATTGGCACTTCATAAACAACGTTGCAGCAGCGTCATTGTTCACTTTTCAAAATGTTTGTTGTTTAATCTCCAAGAATGGAAAAACATTCACCACGTGTCATAAATAGTTTGAGTTTTTAGATTAAAGTGTGTAGCGTTTCAGAATATTTCAGTTAGTTTTCATTCCTACACCTCATCCTTAATTCGTTTCACACAGGGAATACGAAATCAAATGGGTCAAAATTCAGTTGGCTCGGTTTGACAACCCATGTATTCAGTTCTTATTTATAATCGAAATATACCAGTTGTTTGGATATTCGAATAACCAAGGACTTGGAATTCAAGTGAATCCATTACTAGTAGAAACTGTTTGAACTCGTGGATGAATCAAACTCATAGCTCATGAGTAATGTTTGATGTTAAAATCAAATGAAAACAGTGGACCATTCTGATTTTTTGATAATATTCAATATTCCTATATTTTTTTTCATCCAAGTTTCTGAAGGAGGTAGGGTTATTCTCAAAGCTACAGCCTTGACTATGCTAGACTCGAGGGATCAAAATATTATTCGAGTGATCATTAGTCTTTTTTCCTAATGATTAGTTCTATTGAGAAATATTTTTGAATAGTGTCCTATTTTTTTTTTCAATATTTGTCCTACTTTTTTCATATACATTATTCTAGAGTAAAGAAAAGTCAAATTTTCAAATTTCGGCAACATAATTTTCATAATAGAAAAAGCCCTCCTGAAAATTCAATTACACAAAAGAAAACATACTTTCAGCTACTTTCATATGGATACTGAATTATATAAAAATATCACTTGTTCTTCAGTTGGTACTCCAAACATGGAATTGAATCAGATATTATCCTTATGAACGCTACACAATATTTAATTGCTTCTTCCTTCCTATGAAAGTTTTCGACATTTTTCATTTGTTCTTATTCGGTTTGTACTCCAAACATAATGAAATTGAATCAGATATCATTCTTATAAACGCTACACAATATTTAATTGCTTCTTCGTTCCTGTGAAAGTGTTCAACATTTTTTATTTTAAGAGGAAGAAGTGAAAAACAAAAAGTTTTTTCCAAAAGAAATCTCTGCTAAAAATATGCCCCTTTGAATTTGAACGAAAATATTTCTTTAATAAGGTCCTGTTACATAGATTTTCAGAGTAGCTTTCACTGCAATCAAACCAAAGAATAATACCATAATTCAAAAGCATTGCATCTTTGATTTTATACAAGATAGTATTGTTTCAATCTGCCTAAACGAGGACAATAGTGAGTAAAAAAAGTGCAATGCTTTTGGGCTCTAGTACCATCTAGTGTACTAATTTACATCTAACTTGTTCAAATTGAAATAGTTTTCATACGTTATATTATAATATATTTTTTGTTTCAGGTTGCACGGTTGCATTATGTATGTTCATTTTGAATACCAAACATTTAGTGGTAGTCTACATGTATCTCACGTCGTTGGGTCTCATACTCCTGTCATACTGGACAAATGTCAACATTGTCAAATCGGTATTGAGCACTGAGCATTACAAAAATGGATCCATCAACATCTTAAGCAATATAATCTCCTTCAACTTGGAAGAATTATGTACCCATAAAATATTTTTCTTCAACATTATCCAAAACTACATCCTCCAGTCACTTCTTTCAGTAGTTTTTATCAACATATATCTCGGACCAAGGAATCCAATCTTACAAAAACTTCTACCAGGAATTTTTCTTGTACCTTCGATTTTGGCAGTATTGCCAATCCCTGCGTTTTTATTGAATTATGCTCCAGTTGTAGCAGCTCTGATACCTTTCCTAATGGTAAAATTTGTTCTGTGCTCTTCTTTCTTTCAAGTCGTACGCTCTGTTTCCTCTGGATATATGCAAGCTAAAAATTTCGTTTCAAATTTTGGTATGTCTGCCCTGGTTGAATCCGAATGGTTGAGACTAAATGTTCCTGAGGTATTACGAACTTTTTGGATTCTGAGACTGTTGGAGCATGCAGGAATTTTCTTCTTGTCAGGGTACTGGGATATAGAAGATGGAAATTCTCCATATTTCAGACTTCTGAAATATTCAATGGTCACAGGCTGTGATACACTAACTGCTGTTTTGGGCATCACTAGCATAGTTTCTTATATTTGTAACTATATTGGAAAATTTTTCCAGTGGGTTTTGCTGACTGATGAAGAAAACGACAAAAATTTTGGAACAGTCTCAGCTATTGTATTTTATATTTTAGCCCTGCAGACTGGACTGACAAGTCTGGAACCCGAGGTGAGGTTTGTGAGGCTGTGCAGAAATTTTTGTCTTCTTTTCACAGCTCTTCTCCATTTCACACATAATGTGGTCAATCCCCTTATGATGAGTTTAAGTGCATCTCATAACCCATCTGTAAAAAGACACTTGCACGCTTTATTGGTGTGTGGTGTTCTAATCTTGTTACCTTTGTTGCTCATGTACTTCCTTTGGAAGACGCAAGAAATGTCAACATGGCTATTAGCTGTTACTGCATTCAGCATCGAAGTTATCATAAAAGTTTGTGTATCTTTAGCAATCTATACCCTCTTTCTGCTCGATTCAAGAAGGGAAACTTTCTGGGAGAAACTAGATGACTATATTTATTATATTAGAGCTTTTGGTAACACTATAGAGTTTTGCTTTGGAATATTTTTATTCTTCAACGGAGCTTGGATTTTGTTATTTGAAAGTGGCAGTGCAATTAGAGCTGTCATGATGTGCATTCATGCTTATTTCAATATATGGTGTGATGCAAAAGCAGGCTGGTCAGTCTTTATGAAACGTCGTACAGCGGTCAACAAAATAGAAAGCCTTCCTGAGGCTGCAGAAGAGCAGTTACGTGAATTAGATGACGTTTGTGCCATATGTTATCAAGAAATGCAGTCTGCCAAAATAACCAAATGCAGACACTTCTTTCATGGAGTTTGCTTAAGAAAATGGCTCTATGTTCAGGATAGGTGTCCGCTTTGCCATGAAGTATTACATGGCATTGATTCGAACGACCAAAGGGATCCTAGGCCACCCGTCGAAAATTATCAGGAATTAGGGAATGACTATAACAGGTGATAGGTTTTTCAAATTGTGATATAGAATAATTCATCAAGGAGCTTTGGGATTGTTTTCGAGCTGAAAATGATTAATATATAGGCTGTTATTGACTTTGAGTAAATTGTACTTTTTTATCAAGAGACTAGATTGGTGAAAACTATATAGTTCTTAACTGGAATTTGAGGTCTTGCCACTCAGGTCTCTAGCTTCTGAACCTAAGCATTACATTGATATAGTGACTGTACATACTTTTATTTATCAATTGTTCATAAGTTGAAATGTTCTGAATTGAAACATATTGTCAAATTGTTTGTCAAAAGAACTCAGACAAGACCCTAAGAGGTTAATACAAGTAGTTTCATGATTTGATGATGACCTGATTTGAATTCATGCACAACAAAACCTACCTGACATTACTAAAGTTTATAGATAATCTAGATTATCAAATTGATGAAAGGATATTTGTTCTACAAGTTTATATGATTGTATGCAAGTGTTTCAATTAAAGAATAAGTAATGTTGAAAGTTGATACCTGAAACTCTACGTGGCCATAAAAAAAAAGGTTGAATTGAGTATTTTTTCTATTGTGTGAAATTATTATATTTTCATTAATTTTATATTGTTGTACTTTGCTCAATGCCAATATTATTATACTCTTTGGCAGAGATACTGATTTTCATTAGAAAAACTCAAAAGTGGATGAATTGAATTTATAATGCTGAAAACACTTGAAATATTCAAATATTTTCGGTAAAAAACTCAAAATTTTGAAAACACGTTATTATGAGAAGTTCAGCAATATTAGCCCAAAGACACTAATAAATTTGTTATAATACTTGACGGCACCTTGTCAAAAAATATCTGCTTGAGGAAGTTGTAATGAAGTTACCGGTATTTTTCAGTGTCTATGGGCTGTTCAGTCAGAAAATGTTTTTGCAATTCATAGTAACACTGGCAAAAAATATATTCCTACCAGGTAATGTAAAAAAAATTCTCCAAACTTACCTCCACTTGAGAAAATAATGTTGTTGATAGAGACCCAAAAAAATGTGTATCAAATTGTCTTCAATTTTTTATGTTATATAAGATCAAATACTTTCATGCCGAAGTCACGATTAAAAACTGAAGAGAGCAAAATCCGGGCTAGTAGGCCGTAGTTGAATGGAACCTGAAGTGCCAAACGTTTATTCTGTATTGCAGCAGACATCCAGTGGTATATGTGGTATGCCACAGTAATAGAAACTTTTGGCACTTTCAGCATCAACCTACTAGCCCTGATTTTGTTCTCTTTTTCTGTAATGTCAGCTAGAATACGAAGTCGGTTTTTCAACTATTATTTAAATATGATCTTCAGAAAGAACAAAATAAGGTACATTCATTTCAAAATTCTGAACAATGACCTGGCGAGTGCTTGTCTTTTCATTGAAACCTTTGCTAGTTGAACATGTGTGACCTACACTTTGGACCATTATCAAATAATTTTTGATCTAATTGGTTCATTTATCCCATGTGATCATATCGCAACATGTGTTTCACTTTACGTAGCTCTTCTATACTTGACTAATACTTAAACCGTACTACTTGGTATTTCAATACTTGGATCAACTCAACTAAACACTTCATTATTACTTATTCTTATCAAAAAAATATGTTTTATTTTGTAAACTTTCCATATGAGAATATGTTGATAAAAAATTTTCGTTTTTCATTGTTTTTCAAGTATGGACGAATCCAATTAAAAATGAAAAATTTTTAACTCGAATTATGAGCAATAATTCAAAGTGTCAAATAGTCCTATTATATCACCTTATGTCAGTTGTCAATTATCCATTTTGTGTAATAATCGGGGCGTGGTAATAGATCCACTGTCAGACTTCCCATGTTTTTTGTGACGATTTTAGAATTGAATTTCATTCAGCAAAGTTCAGTAGTTTAGAACTAATATGCTTTTTTATTTATTTTTCGTTTGTCTTTTTTTTCACTAATGGTTGTAAATGGTAGAAATCTGGTTAAAAATTGTTTTGGGGTAATTATTGAGGTTGAAGTTGTTTATATTCAAATTTATATTTGAAAAGAGATTACCAGAATATAGTTTCTATACAAAAAAATATTCACCATTTCATTTTGAAATTGGCTCTCTTAAAAATTGGTCACATTTTATTGAGTAATAATATCAAATGATATTAGTTATTATAGTTGAAAGTTTTCCCAAAAAAGAATAATTTTGTGCAATCAATATAAACTTATTTTTCTCTTGAGCACAAAAATAATCATTAAGCAAATAATATCATGAATACAACTTGTATTGATTATCTTTATTGGGAAAATATACTTTTGTATATAACTTATTGTACAGATAATGTAAATGCCACTACTTTTTTCTATCCATAATTTATTCCAATTCTAGTTTATAGTTGCAGAAAATTATTGTACACAAGTTTCAAAACTGTCCTGTAAATGTGTTATAGACTAATAAAAATATTTTTAGTTTAGAATTTGTAATCATTCAGTTGAAAATCAAATCTTTATAATTCAATAGTAAATAGTAATTGGAAATTCTGCAATTTGTTAATGTTCTAACTACAGTCATTCTATCTGCTCGTTCAAAGTTGGCTGTGACCACTTCATAGTATCGTCCATCACTGAAAAATAAACAAAAAAATCATGTAAGGAATGAGATGGATCCTTCTGACTTTATACTGATGAAGTTAATTTAATAAATATAAGACATGCATGCAGTAAAATGTTTTTTTAATCACGTAAGTAAAGACCGGTATGATTTTCTTCCTCCTGAAAGAGGGACACGATAGTGCAGATAAATTAAACATTAAAGTTGTGTACAGAACTCATATCGATGTAATCAAAAATTATACAAACCTCAGGCACAAACATCTCAATTTTAGACATTTAACTCTGATTGTATCGATAGCTTTTTGGCTCTTGTCCGAAAATCTCAAGTTTTCTGGATCCCATCGCATTTCTATTCTTTCCAAATTTGGACAGTTTCTAGCAATACTGTCCATCAGCTGATCGACAAGTATGTTCACTCCTAGACGTTCTTGCGTCCCCATAATCAAAATCCTGAAAGTACAATAAAAAACAATCAGTTTGCTTATCCTGTAGATTCACATATAGGATGGGCCATCGAAATCGTACCACAAGGTATAATTAGTGAGTCTATAGCATGTAAGTATACATATTACGACCTTTGAATATAAACCTTCAGATCAAATCTTAACCTTTTGAGTCACCACTTTTTGTTTGAGGGAAAATTCTGAATGTGGAAGATTGGTAGAGATTATTTTTCAGGAGTTCAACAAAAAAAATATATACTGGACTACTACTTTTCAACATATGTCCATTCTATTGGACATTATGGCTTAACGAACTGAAACCAGATAGTATTTTTCCAAAAGGTAGAACTCGAACCGATGGCGTAGAATAAATCCAAAATTGTTCCCAAATACCAGAACTGCAACACTCTTCTCACTGAGTTGCCGTCTTTGAAAGATGAAGTAGGATATTTCATCCATAAAAAATACTAAATAATTAAAAATTATTTAAAATAACCCATGATTATTCTTGAACAACATGGAAAGTGTAACAACAATTTTGTGAAGGTACGGACTATTTGTATTTTTTTCATTTTAGTGCCGCAACACTCCATCTTGTATCTAGTACTTGCTTTTTTTTCCTATTGTGGAAGTTTCCATTATTATCATATCTTAGTTTGTCAGAAGTGACCATCTTTCAAATCGAGTTTTATTTTTTGGATTATATCATCTAAGCATTTTCTTTTTTTTTCCATTCATCTTTTGTCTGAGTAATATGATTCCAATAATCAAATAAATAATTATCTATCTGCTGTAAAAACTTACTGATAATAACTCAACGCTCAGATACAATGCCGCATTAGCTCACCACACACACCATAATCCGAGAATACCTACCAACTCGGCCATAATCATCTAATTGGACAGAATATTTTAATTTTTAGTAATCTTCGTTTGATTTACCAAAATTCACATTTACAAGTTTCACGTTCTTCTGTTCATTTGAAAAAACATAGGTATACACTTACTTTGCATTTGTCAAAATTGGTAAAACGGTCTGCCACAAGGAATCAGTTATATGTGTCATACCAGCTAATCCCAGTCCCCAGAGCTGGTGACCATGCTTGCACAGAAATTTGTATATTGCTTCCTCACTCAAGTTGTCGGAACATTCCAAATCCAAAGCTACCTGAAAAAAAAAGTAATTTTTCCATCCGATTGATCAACCGAAGACTTAAGCCATAAATTTCAATAAAAACGAGCATCGCAAAGGCGGTTGCAACGCCAAGCTTCGATATCGAGCACTAAACGAGATTTGTCTTCTGTCTCTGTGGCTTTCACTGCAAGGCAATTAGTTGAAACAATGCTCAAAAACAAAGCATTCATAAATCAATACCTATTCTACGTTGTTTCGATCTACCTAATAGATCTCATCAGTGGTGCTAAGCTGAACCACGAATGTATGTTGGATAATGCACAACCAAAAGGACATCTAATACATGGCGTCTTTGTAAGGAGAGACGATACCAACTCAATTCACGAGTGCAAGTGCATTCAAGTAGAACGATACATTGGTTCAGCAAAGCACCACTGACTACAAAGGCATACAGAAGTGCCGTTCTAGAGATCGCGTATGTTTTTTCGACATCTTGACTACTTTCTGGAAATCAATTTTTTTGAGATTCTAATTGTGTTTCGAGATATAAACCTGATGTAATAAAATATTGTCGAAAAAATTGAGAAAATGTCCTAGGAAAAACGAGATCACGAGAAGCTGTCCAAATTCGAACTTGTTAGAAAACTTATGAAAGTAGAGAAAGCCTTTAGAAAAATTATCTTTTTGAAATAATGTAATCGCACCGTGTAAGTAATATCAGATTCATTTATTTTTCAAGTTAGTATATACAGGGTGATTCCTAATTACGGTACGAAACTTCATAGATGGATTCGTTAGGTTGTCCATAAAAATGTTCCTATGAATATATGTCTGAAGTTGCTTAGTCTCCAAGGTACAGAACATTGAAGTTTCAAAAAACTGTTTTAAAATATGAAAATTCTTGAACTGATTTGATTGAAATTTGATACAGTTATTTGAGGAACTCATGTAGCCCTAACTAGATTGAGCACCACAACCTATAATATTGAGAAAAAAATCGTTATTGACTGACTAAAAATACAACTTTGTGGTCTCTTGTGTTTTCTTTTTATCTAGTTTCGTTCTCGAGATAAAACAATAAAAGGCATTCTAAAAGTTATCCACGGATAATATAGAATAAAAACCAAAAACAAAAAATTAACAGGTAAATGAACAAAATGTCAACCTTTTAATAAAATACACAAATGCAACCGACTTGTCATTCATTGCAATTGTCAATTATTCGATTCCCCAGGTCATTCACGTCTAGTTCAGGAGTTTCATAAATAAGAACCTTCAGATGATCCCATAAATAAAAATCTGGAGGATTCATATCAGGACGCGAGCTGTACACTTTTGAGGTCCTGCACGTTCAATCCAGCGATTAGGATAGGTGATATTGACGTGAACCACGTGTTGAGTCTTAGAATTCGGGTACTTCGAACAAAATGGGTAAATGATCTCGCAAAAAGTCAGTGAAGGATTCACCTGTTATTCTTGCTAATAAAAAAATGAGCAAATACCAATTTGCTCATTTTTTCATTAGCAAGAATATTATTGCTGAAGATGTCTTCGTTTAATAATATGAGGGTTTTCATCATAATATTGTTGTAAATTAACGTCAATCGCCGCTGGTCTTCGCCTATCAACTGTGACATGGCCAAGGTCGCACTCAAGCTTCAAGGTGTCGCGCGCGTCGCCTCGAGAATGATTCTATCAGCTTCCGGAGACTTTCAACAGCATATATAAGATTTATAAGGGGAGTCTGGTGTAGTTCGGGAAGTCCAGGAGAACTGAGCTAATAAGACGATAGACATTTGAGTATTGGTATGAATTTCAGTTAGAGTATTTGTGTTGTATTGACAGTGTAGTATGATATTAAGATGAGTTCAATTATACAGTGTGATCAATTATTGTCGAACCACCGACAGTAACGATATCATCTCGTGAAACTTGTCTCGTCCGTAAATGAAATATTTTGTGGAAATAATCATTGTGCGTCATTGTATGAATCAACCACCTGCAAAACAATAATTTTGAATGAAAATCCCGAGGCAGTAAACCTTGTGATATATAGGAAGTTTCTTTTTAGAACTTTACAAATGGTTTATGGGCTGACTTCAATCTGCAGTGCAATTTTCCTGGTTCTATCGCATCAAGTATTCCTAATTCTAGTTCAGGCGTTGTTACATTTCTGGTCATCCACTACCTGCAAAATTTTAATATTTACTAGTTTCACATGATCTTGCATGTAGCGTTGTGTTTCAACACATGGATTACTATGATAGAGGATATCTATCCTGGTAAATTCTCCGTGCTTTTTTCGCATTTCCATTTGCTAATCCAAAAATAAAGTGCATTTCAGCGTTATTGAAATCATTATTTTTTGACAACTTTGAATTTCACTGATAGGACAATACAACTATCATTGATAATTCGTCTCCAAAGCAGGTAGGTACTTGCTATTGCACTTGGCAAAAATTTGTTATAAAAAGCAGATGGATATTTATTTTTTAACCTATTGGAACCAGTGGCGTTACAGATTTTCCCCAAGTTTCCTTCCAAAACACTAAAACGTTGTATTTTCATTTGCTTGATCTAAAACAATAAATAACTACAACAAACGTTATTTTTTTCAATATTATTGTCAGCATTTCTCACTGAGACGCCAGTAGACCTAATAATTTCAATCTATTTAAGGCTAAATAAGCGTCTTATTATTCTCAACCAAATCGGTTCGAGGATGATATTCGTGATATTCTATAAATATAGTTTTTCTTTTTGAACTTCAACGCCCTGTATATCAGGATATACACTTATGGGAACTTTTTTCAAACAACCTAATGAATCACCCTCTGTAGTTTCGTACCACAGTTATAAAACACCCTATATTGTAGTTCCTACCAGATTTCTGGGATTCCCTGCCTCCATCCAAGTTTTCAAAACGGAATCGTTGAATCCGTTCAGTTGTCCAGCGCTCAAAAATCTCAAGCCAGGTAGCCGAGTGAGCATATCTTGAAGACATTCTGTGGATAAGTCAGTTGCTGTTATATCAAGTTCCTGCACAGAACACTTTTCCCATTCAACTTGCATCAGATATTCACTCTGTAAATCTGAAAAATTGAATACTACTAGAATAACTGAATACACTCAAAAAAGAAGTATATGTTATGGAAGAATAGAATACATAAATGAAAGTTATATTAATAAGTATTCATTAGATCTGTTGTAAAATGTCAATAAATGTTGATTAATAAAATTGTAAAAAAATGTCAGGCATTTATTCACAATATCGGCCTAGTCTTATCAAAACACATGACCTATAATTTATTCAAGAGGTCATATGGGCGCTGAGGTCAGATGCAATTACGCATTTTCTGTCTCCATGGCTGTGCTATCTCAGACTGCTTTATTCGAAGCCTTACGAATGCTGTATTTCCAGTTCCGCCACTCCTTTTAGATATAAAATCGGTGGAATTATTCGAATACCTTTCCCATTTTCGAATCTCAAGTTTATACTGACTTATATATTCGAAGGGATGTCGTTCTTTTCGAAATTGGAGATTTTGGCAAATCCTTACTAGAAAAAGAATGTATGAATGTGAATTGACCGAGCGGGTAGCTATAACGTAAATTTTTTCCATATTCTATTTTCTTTCCTTTTCTACACCAAGTGTTTCTGCCAAGCATGTTCTCGGGGTGCCTGTTTACCATCAATTTTTCATAGTGTATGATTTTAACTCTGTTTCGGAATTGTACAGATTTGTAGACATGTTTGATGTTCATTCCTCTACTCATCCTTAAATTCCTATTTCGTCCGATCCCTTGTGAATCGGTGAATTTTGATATCTGAATTTGCCTTCGATCCTACATGATGTAAAAGGGGCAGATTCAAACAAGATAATATTCCAATGCTGTTATTGATGTGGTTTTCATTGCTTCCGTTATTTTCAAAGAAGCAGTTCGTTGATAGTAGCTGCTTCACTTCTTCCGTCTGTTTCATTTTGACGATCATACCAAAAGAGTATGTGTTGTCATGGGTTCAATCACCACCAAATATAGCTGAAACAACATATCTGGTTTCAGCCTCCATTTCTCTCATAAGTACATGTAGCCAGCATCAGTGATCTCTCCACCTTTTTATTATCCTACCTAAGAGTTAGTTAGAGGTCAGTTGGATCTAAAATCACTCTCAGATATTTAATTTTCCCCGACAGTTGTATCTCTTACTAACGGAGTTGTTGATGTCCTACTCATTTCACTTTGGTCCTCTTGTTTACCCTACTTCGTAGGGTTGTACTTTTCGGGTTTGTACTTTTTAGGTCAGTTGTGTGGTTTAACCTAGCACCACTAATGAAATCTTGGCGGGTCGAAATGGTGTTGGATCACAAGTAGTTGCTTTGAAGTGAAAGCCGCAATAAAAGACAGGACGACTCTCGTTCAGCGGGCAATGTCGAAGCTTGGCTTTGCAACTGACCGCCTTGGGGAACTTCGTCAATCTTCGATATTCGAGGATTGAGTCTTCTGTCGATCTCATATTTGGCGTCTTCGTAGGGAGATATGTCATCACATTCACAACTCTACTATGGTTGGTTTGGCGATTTATCACCTCCTCAAGTATTCTTGTAACAAATTCTTGAGCAGAAGGACAGAACAGTTCAGTTAACACTTGCTCAAACAATGATTCACCTGAAACAGACGTCTGGATAGCTGACGTGAAGATGCCTTTATATGTAAACAGGGTGGGAATATTACACCTTGAAATTATGACAACCTCGACAAGGTACGATTCCAGATATGCACATTTCGGATTGGATGGCTAACAATCTTTACGAAAGGATATGAGAGGGTCTTCTAGTTGGAGGGTGCAGTTATTTCCCTGCCTAACAGGAGACCTACTTCTCAAGCCACACGTTTGTGTTGCTCATCTATCTGGTCCACCATCTACCTGATTTTCCTCAATCTTTACTAGATCAAAGACCTCAAAGATCATTTGCCGAATAAAGTAATCGGCTTCGTTAAGAAGCTGGATTTATTTGGGTCAAGTTGTATAGGTGTGAGCCACAATAAACCCTCGCGAGTTGCAGTGGATGATTGAATAGACCCACTCTCTCTAGACTAAACCTACCTAACTATCTACAGATGAGTAATGAAACAGAACAAGATGAAAAGAATTTCAGAGCAAATATATATATTTTTCTTTATATGTGAAGGTTAACAAGTATAAGGCATTAGTTCTGTCAAAATCACATATTTATTCTTAGTCATAATAAAAGAATTTATTTGTTGAGACCGAAATAATATTTGTAACTGTATTTTCACAATTTTAACAATTCTATAACATGAAAGCACTTACTCGTTCCGTTCATCAGTAAACATTTCAATCTCCTGCTGCGTTGAAACAAAGTTTTCATCGTGGATCCTGTGACTTTATTACAGAAATTAACTGCCAAGCATTCCAGCTGTAAAAGTAATACAAGCTCATTTTTTTCTGGAATCTCTAATTTAAAAGAAATGTTACAGATACATATAAGTATTGAAATTATGCTCAAGAGTGTATGAGAAATTGAGGAAGTACTAGCACAGGATTAAGAACCGGCATATTTCATGTTTTTTTTTGTATATTCAGTCCAATGGCTCCACTTTATTTTCATCAAATATGAACAAACCGTTTATAAAATATTTTTGACAAATCATATTCTAACCCCTATCCCCATCCATTTCCAAACCCCCTTAAAATATGTATGATTTGTGTATTATTTTGATTCAATTTGGTTGGATTTTCTAAATATTATTTCGGAATATTCGTAGTAATCAACAATTAAATCAAGAAATCAAAAAATTAATTACCAAAATAATATTATCGTTCTGTAACCTCTTTTGTATGTTTTCCCCGCAATCGACAGAATTCAACGTAATCCGTCATTTGAAAATATTTTCACAGAAACGATTTTGTTCAACATTGTTGAAATAAACATTTGGAAAAATGTATGAACAAATTGAATTTTCTAGAAGACGAAAAATTAGACGAAATTATCATACTGTATGTGATCTGTAAGGATTGAATAAAGATTATTATATTATTATTATTATTACAGTGATGGGTCGGTTCGAGAGAAAATCATCCAGACAAAACTGGCCCGAGCAAAATATGCAGCGAACCATCGATGCTGTTAAACAAAAAAGAATGGAATGGCATCAAAAACATATAATGTTCCTTTTTGGAAGTTATATCATACGCAAAAGTGGCATAGTGCTGGTTTGCTTCCCGCCACAATGCACCCATCGGGTCCAGGCTCTGGACGTGCATTTTTATTCGATCTTCGTTCATACTATAATCAAGAGCTCACTACATGGACGGAACGAACGGAAGAAGTTGTTTCCATTGCTCCAGAACCATCAGGTGTAATGAGTAATAAGGATGATTTTGATGAAAATAGAGAAGTTGGAAGTATTTCTGTGGCAGAAATATCACCATTACCTAAAGCGTCAGCGTCACAGGGCAAAAAATAAGCAGTTATTAATACCACCCCAGATACTGACTTAGCAAAGCAACTAGTTGCTGACAAGAAAGCGCAAGCATTAAGGAAATCCACCTAAGCCGCAAAAAAGGTCTTAATATCCGAAGAAGACTCTGAAAAGGATAATGGCGATTTGGAGATTGAAAGTCACAAGGAAGATGATGTTGCATGTATAATTTGTAACGATTTATATTCCCGTTCTCGTGAAGGAGAAACATGGATACAATGTCAAGACTTGTTTGAAATGGGCCAAGACCGAATGCACTGGCGTATGGCGTATTTAAAGCAACAAAAGTATTTGTTTGCGATATATGCCAAGTGATGGCATGAGATGACATATGAAGAGTTTTTAAAAAAATTTGTATAAAAAAAGGTATGAAATTTTTCGGAGTAATGAAGTTTTAATAAATAAGTGTCTTAAGTGTTCATTTCACTCCATACCAATTCTGTAACTTCAAGATGCTACTAATAATTAAGTATAGAAAAAAGTATGCCAGCTCAGGCATATCTCCCCTATGCAACACGCCCGAAAACAGACTGGCAGACTTCCAGGACTCGCCTACGGCTCGCCCTAGTCCAAAAAACAGTATTTTCCGGACTTGTTACGTAAATTACTATTTTCTTTCGAAGATATACAAGAAAAAACGAAAAATTTTGAAATTACATTTTTCATTGTTTCTTCTTTATCTATTGAAAACTCTTTTCCCACACAAGAACTGTCACTCAACACTCATTTCGACAACTAAGTTAGCACCAGTTGTAGTTGTGATGCACTGTTTGGAATTTTTGGTGTTGTAATGAATATTACTGAGTTTTTTCCAATACCAAACCGTTATTTTAACACCTCGACAAGTGTTTTGTGATCATCTTGAAGAGAAATATCAAACAGTTTGATCTTCCTCTTGAAGATGACCACTTGGTGGTCGAAACATGTGTCGAGGTGTTAAAATTACGGTTTGGTGTTGGGAAAAAATTCCAGTATTATTCACCAGTTGTTGTGTTCATCCTTTGTTCGTCCTTTGTCGTGGCAACTTTCATTAGACTGTCAGAAAATGATAACAGCAATTTTATGCAAGTTGTCGAATGACTCAGGACAGAATCAGCTTTAGAATTTTAAATACGGGCCTGTATTTTTCGATCAATGATATTGATATATCGTGATATTGAAATTTTTTCATGTTTCCAAGAGTTTAGCTGATTTGCTGATCATCAAATTAATTATTATTTTTTTATTACGGCCCTGATGAAAGCAATTTCTACTCTATATATTAGAGCAAATTGTCAAAAACCTTACCAAAAATGTGTTGATATCACAAATCTCCAATATTTTCAGTGAGATGAAATCAGAGCGCAAAAACGAAATATTCGTTATCCAGCACAAATTGATTTTTTCATGTTCTACAATTTCCAGAGAAGTTTGGGAGACAATCAAAATTTCCTGTCCAGTTGTCATTTTGGCTCTCACGATGTTTAATCAAGAGCCAATAACTGATAATGAAACACGAATTATTGTTTAATGAGCTGGTACCAACTTCAAACCAAACTGAAAATGAATTTGCCTCTAGTAATTCAAATATCACATGAAGTTCTTGTGAGAAGTTCCATATTTCAGAAATCAATAATACAAATTTTTGGAAAGTTTTAATTTATGAAGAAATTTTTCAGGAACTTCGCATGAGCTTCAACGGATGAATTCATTTATACGACAAAATTACGCCAGCTCATTTTTCAGCAAACACAAATTCATATGTTTCAGTGGTCTAAAGTCTAAACCAGGGTCGTGAAACAAATCATTCGTAATTCAATCCTAGACAGCACAACAGTTTCGATCTGTCACAGGACTCGATCACTAGGCTGAACCACGAACGCATTTTTGAAATCAATTGTCAGATTTTTTTTTTAACTTGTCGAGATCATTCCTTTTGCGATGAGTCATATGTTTGGTGTCTGAGATAATGGTCAGGGCCGGAGTCAGATTCATTACATTGCCCCCTTCTCAAAGACGTTTCGTCCCGAAATGTCATCCTTGGCGTGTGTCGATACCTGCAGGACTCTCCATATCTGCACTGTGAAGTTCGATGGAAGTAACACTCCGCAGTCTTCATGCTCGGTCGTGGAAGATGGTTACCGCACACCAAAATCTGGATGCCGCTGGATCTGAAGATCGTTTCCAACATGCTTCTCACAATTCTCCAGTCTAGCCTGTCGAGCCCAGAGGCTAATTAAGGAGGCTAATTTCGAGATTCTGGTCGAGCATCGTATCCCTCAGTCTGGTAAGACTCCTTCAGACATCTTCATAGTACGGTTTGTCTCGAGAATGCTTTTTGGTCACCAAGTAGGAAACATTTCTCTAACCCTTCTTTAGCTGTAGCACTCCTCCGACTTCAGGATTCAGTTCTCGTAATGTTTGAAGCTGAACAAATTTCTTGTTGAATACCACAACGATACACCTGGCACCTTGAAAAGGTCTCGTGGCTCTTCTTGAGTTACCTCATATACGATCTTCTATCCGTTCGAGTATAAGGACATGAATTTCTGGAAAGTCGTTTCATCCTCTGGTGGTCTGAGGGCGCGAACTTGGTCGTCATTTTCAGCATGAGGAGCCAATCTATTAAAATTGACGACCCTAGGCTTTCCTCAAGGTGGCTTATGGATTCGGTATACGAAGTCACCGGTTTCAAATTCTCCAGCATTCGCCTTGATGTCATAGGCCTTCTTTATCTCATCGCTGGCACTCCGGATGTTCAGACGGACTCGTTCATGGATATTGTCCATTTTCTGCCGAAGCTTGCTGACATAGTCTTCCCCCGCAGTGTCTAGTTCTGGCGGCGTCCCAAATTTCAGATCGCAAAGAAGCCGCACCTCTCGACCCATTATAATACTGGCAGGGGTTTGGTCGGTTGACTCGTGCACTACCGAATGACTACCACTTGACCAATGACGCCACTTGTCCAATGTAGTCAAAGACTACATTGGACAAGTGGCGGTTTATGGTGTTATTCATTCGTTCCACCATTCCATCGGCTGTGGTTCTGGTCTTTCGAATGTCCAACAGTTTACATATTTCTTGGAACAAGTTGGACTCGAAATTTCTGCCCTGGTCTAAATGCAGCTCCAATGGGACACCGAATCGACATATCCCTTCCTTTACCAGGACGTCAGCGATGGTAATGACTTCCTGGTTGGGCAGAGTGTAGGCTTCTGCCCACTTACTGGCTACCAAGGCTACCAAGATGTATTTGTTCCCATAGTCGGACTCTGGGAACAGGCCGGCGAAATCGATGGCGGTTCTCTCAAAGGGACTACCCACGTTATACTGGCGCACATTTTCTGCACCAGTCCTTGACGTCGGCTTAACAATTAACACAGTAAAATCGTTGTCTTATTTTCTGGAGGGTCTTCGTTACTCCCAGATATTTTCCA
>WOGO01000381.1:0-24530 GCA_015342085.1 Leptinotarsa defecta | reverse complement strand
ATCATAAACTAGAGAACAAATTTTTAGGCCTCAACATAGACAACAAATTAAAATTTGGAACGCATATTAGTATACTATGCAAAAAATTATCCTCAAGTTATTATGCGATAAGGTCTATTTCTAACTCTATGGACTATCACTCTGTTTGTTTCTGAGGAATTTTTTTCGGATGACTTTTTTTTATCACAGACTTTTACCATAGACTTTTTTGAAGTGTGCTTGAGCCATATTAATATCTTATTTTAAATTCTTGACCTTTATGTTAATAAAGCATTTCTGACTCAGTGCATCACAAGTACGTTATTCTATGTTGCAGAAGTCTCGTATTTTGTAAATTTAGTATTGATAGTTATTATCGTTGAATGCTAATCAGTACTAGAGTTTCTGGTATAATGCCATTGAACATTCAAGATCTCAGGACGACCCGAGAGTCAGTACAAGAACTACTCCCGAAGATTACACATCGCAAATGACGTCAAATTGTCGCATATTTTTTGCTTTCACTTCATATATAGTTACAATTACTGTGTTCTGTGAAGACACACTGTAGTACACCTCCCCGGGGGTGTTACGCAAGAACTTAAGCTGGAGTAGGTCGGAACAACCTAGGTGCTTCCTTGCAGTGAATGACCTTTTCTTTAACCTCCAAGCATCAACAGCCTTGAAAAAGTTGAGAAATAACGCCATCAGTAGGGTAGTCTGTGCTTTTTTTCTATTTTTTTAATTTAATCATGTAATACTAGATCTAAACGTTCCTTTTTTTCCTCAACAAACCTTATCATTCTGTTACAACCTTCACCACCATATTTTATACAGAATAAAGGATTTATGTACTCATCTTTTTGGTAAATGAGATAGTATTCGATTATTCACAATAACTTTTTTCAGCAATGATAATGTGAACAAAACATCTTATATTACGATTCAAGAGTTTTTTTGATTCTAATAGTGTTGACATTGTTTTTTTTAAATTCACTTCTTTGTTATATATGAATAGTAATTAGACAATACTGACTATTTTCACATCAATATACCACCAAACAAATATTGAATAATATGAATTAAGTTTTATAATTTCATGATTTGTATTTTGGAAGTGTTAATTATAATTCTGTGGCAGATTGAGAACATTTTGGCAATATCCTCCAACGCCAGCGTAAATTTTTCTGTTGACCAGTTTAGTGATCCAATAATTTTTCTGAAAAAAAGGTTGGTTAAGCCGACGATACAATTTAAAATAAATTCTTCTTTAGGACTCGAAAAGTAGTTTTTTCATGTTGATAATATTACTATTTTAAAAACCATCAGACATATTAGATACATATTAAAAATAAAAAACATTGCAAACAACCAAAATTTCCGAGACAACACCAACACAAAATTCGAAACGTCGCGCCGGCAAGAAAACTTTTTTTTAAAGAAAAAATTAACCCTGTTACCCAACCCCTTTTTTAAGTAAATTTTCTCTGTCTAATTCGATATTTCCGAATCGAATTAATAGAGGCATGACGATTCATAAACAATGCCAAATCAATTCAAACGTGAAGGTCTTATAGACCTTCAAGAAATATCTGAAAAGTAAAAATTCAATTATAACAAGAATAAAAATAATGAGAAATATATTTTAACAATTTTAATATGCAACATCAGAAAGCTTAATGGATACAGCTCAGAAACCATATAAATAAAGCAGGGGTGAAAGTGATTTTGGACTTCAGACAGGGTGTTCAACTTATCAACATGAGGTGACGAGTTAAACCGTATTCAATATCTTAATTGCAAAAATTATAACTAAGTTCTAAGTAAAAACCCCATCACCTGCTTTATCATCTCAAACTTAACGTACACATCAAAATAATCGAATATACATACAAAAACATTAGACTAGAAAAAAAAACGTTCATTTATCGAAATATGTTACAGTGGAATTTTAGCGTGCAAATTTTTATCATAAAAGTACAGACACTGTCTAAAATCCAGCCTGTTAAAAATTGTTGTGAAATAAAAAACGAATTCTAAAACTGTTTTTTTCGTAGTAAATAGTAAAACCCCAACGATTCTTAAAATATACTTAGTAAGTAGCAAAGCTACAGAATTTGCAAAGTATCGGTACTTAGTAAAAAGAATGTGTTGAGCATTACTGATAAAAGTGTAACACCCCCGCAAGCAGAACAAATATAATAATGATGAATAGTTATTACCTATAATAATAGAAACTTGCACACAAAAATAAAGATAGCATATAATCAAAAAGTTGCACCGTTGTAACACACTCCACTTATCTTCTACAGTTGCAAATTTTTCGATTGCACAAATAAACATTTTTCAGAACCAGACACTAGACTATAATTTTCTAAAGTATGTTGTTATATTATATGACAAAGTGTTTTTTTGCACAAAGCTTGTATAAATATCTGAAAATACTCTTCACCTTCAGAACCAGCATCTAATTTTCAAGATACCTTATTTTGTTTAAAATTTAGTATTTTTATAGATCTTCAAACGCCCAGACCCATACCCTATACCAATTAAATCCATTCTAATAACCCCAAACTCCCTAATACCAAAAAGAACTTTGGATTTGAGATTTAGTGTAATGGAGTTCAAAGATTAAAAAATTAACATATTTTACATAAAAAAAAACTCAAGTCTAATAAATTTCAAACATGATATCTAAAAAAATCAAAATGCATTTTGAAGCAGGAGAACTGTATTTTCAGATGCTTAAACGAGTATTGTGCAAAAAATCTATTCAACTCAAGGATGACAATTGTCAACCTAGAAATTTTGTTGAGTCGTTAATGAATGTGAAGATGGTAAAACAAAGCCTAACTTAGTTAAAATACTGGCTTAACAATCTGCAGACATGACATTGCGATAATTCATCAGCGGCAATCAAATTATGTGATACCAAAACGTGTCTGAAGACTATCGAGAAAAGATACGTACGTACCAGAAAATAAATATTTCGAAATAAAATCTGAAAATAATCATCTCTCCCAACAACCTACACAGCAGGTTCTGATAAATGTACAAAGGTTAACCTTTCAGAAGTTTCTCGTTTATTCAGCAGCAGTACCATGCTGAAATTATTTGAGTAGATCACCTACAAACCGGTTGAGGTATAACCTCAAATGAGCCGTATCTTTCCTGCACTGACGAGAAGTAATACCTCGAAAACGATCAGTAGATGATCTACTCAAATGATTTCAGCATGACGAGTTTAACCTCTGTGAGGAATCTGACATAAATGTCTGTCAGATGTAATTCAATAGCCAGCGTGGTATTAGCCGGGGAAATAGTTTCAGCAGGAAGTAGTTAGGAGAGATGAATATTTCGAGATTTCATTTCGAAATATTCTCACATTATTTGTAATAAATTTTGAAATATTTAAATTGACCTCTAAAAATCACATTAAACATCCCTAACATACAATACAGGTCACAGAAACTCACCCCTCAACAATCAGTGTGCCTTCAAATGATGCTCTTTCCTATAAAGGTATTCTGTGACAAAGCCTTCAGAAGCTATATCTGGTTTTCCAAAATTTTATCTGTGTTAGGTTTCTAGTCGTCCCTTTAGTCCAAGAATAACTCTGTTATTCTTGGAAAACAATCTTTCAAAAAAATATTTCAGTCGATGAATTGTGATATAATTGAAACCTTCTAGCAGCAAAGCAGGATTTCTCTTATTTAACGAGTTCATATATTCTCAAAATAAACAATCTGCAGACATGACGTGATAATTCCTCAGCGGTAATAAAATTACATAGGATACCAAAACGTGTCTGAAGATTGTTTCGAGAAGAGACACGTACATATGAAAAAATAAATATTTCCAAAAAAATCTTGAAATAATGTCAAATCGAGTCACGATCACACTTTGTGATTCTTCCAATTACGATCTCGATTCAAAATCTATTCAATCTTGAATAATTTTAAAATTCAAATTCACAGTTGAGATTCGGTAAAATGATTTTTATTAGAAAGGAACAGTTCAAAAGATGGTACTTTTTGAAAAAAAAAATCAACTCATCAAGCAACTGACAAAGGTCTATTCTGATGCATCTTACGGTTCATTTTTATTTCAGATTCGATATTTCTGCACAATTACATTGGCAAATATTTTCAATAATGCAATAATTTCCCCATGACTTTTTGTATGCAGATTTCATGCAGACCTCTGAATGATAATTCGAAATGGATTTTGAAGAAACAATACATGTTTTCCTGTTTTAGATTACGGATCAATTTTGAGTTTGGTTTAGATTCAGTGAAATATCGTCTGGTCTTAGGTTATGCAGAAATTTCGTCGACTTAATATTCAAATCTCTTTTTACAGTATACAAAATGTTTTTACGTATGTATGATCACCTCTTTTAAAAAAAAATTCTCCATAATTTTAAATTTTAAAATAATTGTGCAGTGATTTATTTGTTACACAAAGCCTAATTATGGGCAAAATACTTTTACCAAAGCTGTAGCTTATACAGAGTACTGTTTTGAAAAAAGCCAGACATGTATATAAAGGGTAAGCCAAATGTTCGCTCCCAAACAGTCAAATATTTCCGATATCTGCAAAGCAAATTTGATATGTCAACTACACATTTGTTTGAAGATGAAAATGTGACAATTTGTTTTCAATTTCTTTTAAAACTCTTCCTCTGGGTTATTTTGAAATATCGGTATCTTTGGTTGTACGTGTTTATGATTTTTTCGAAAAAAAAAATATCGGTGTTCCTTAAAAAAAAAAAGGAAATTTATGCCATTTTCACCTAGAATAGAAGAAGGTACCAGGAAAGTTGGCATTATAATCAATTTTGCTGTTCATTACCGTACATAGATACACCAAATTTGGAAAAACAAGATTTATTTGCCAGTTCAGAGACTCACCCTATATATAGTCAGGGGTTTGCGCTCTCTGGATTCCCCCTACAAACACCATCTTACCAAACTCTTGATTTACCCAACTTTTCAGGAAAGCATATGATGGAACATTTTAAAATGAATTATCTCAATGTGATAAAAACAATGATATATAAAATCAAACAAAAAATAATTCATGTGTATAAAAAAATATTAAATTTCTTAATTAGTTTTAGAATTTCATCAATTAAATTTTATCACACACAATTTGAAACTTACTTCTAGAAGGATCAATATATCACTTTATCAACTTTCAAAACTATGTACCTTTAATTGTAAAACACATAATCTGGATAAGTGTCGAAGCACTTCAATGCAATAAACCGGAAGTTGATATCAGACTTTTTTTTATCGAAGGCCATAAATTCACTTAACTTTTGTACAACTTAAAAAATAGAGACCTTACATTTTTTTAAAATTCACAGCAAATATATACTTGTCCCCTTTTTAAATTTTTTTTTACTTTTTCTTGGGACAAATAAACTTATCATTAGGCTAATATATACACTGACTTTGCAGTCACAAAAATTAAATGGAAATACCCTGAAATATTTGTTTCTTCATCAAACAAAACCTACTATTCCTGATAGGAACCATATTCTTTGACTTATGTTTTATAATGGATTATATCAATTTTTCTGATATAAATATTATCAAAGCAAGTTTTTTAATTTTTCGGTGTCAAGTCATTGGACAAGTGGACATTGTGCTTTTGATATGTATTCATAATGGTTTTTCATTTCTTTCTCATATACAAAAAACACTTCAATGTAAGATTTACTCTTGGAAGGTTACAAAACCGCGAAACTTGTTTCAATTCAAGATAGAATCTTCTGGCTCCACAATACTCATCTCAATGAATTCACTCTCTCACTTGTACTTTGACTAGTGGTAACAAAAACTTCAAAAACTTCACAATAGATTTCTTCTTAGAAATCTACAAAATCGCCTCGTGGAACAATGTGACGAACAATAAACTAGATTTGAATGTGGTTAACACAGTGTAAACAACCAAACTTCCAAAATTCAAAGTCAGACTAAAGCATGACAAATATGACAAAATAGTTACAAATGCAAAAAAGTCGAAGTTACATACGACTATATATTGCTAAGCTACACAAAGCCATGAACAGTGTTTAATGCTTGGGGAATATTATCCTTAGCATACCTCCTAATCACTTGGCTTGCGTCAGTTTTATTTTGAACAAGATAATCTATTGATTACTTCAAATCATTTTTATAGATCAATGTTTTTCAGATAATCTTCTACTAGTTGGAAAAAATTTAGAGACAAGGGTAGAAATGGCCTACTGAGTCTATCTGTAACAGACCTGTTTGATGATTTGCCTAGAAATGTTAAATTTGCAATATGAACATTAATGTCTTAAAAAAAAATTGAAAACGAATCAGAAAGCCATAAAAGGTTGATATTTTTTCTCCACAAAACTCGATCATTGCAATAGGCTCAACAGTTTCATATCCCAATGAATAAATACAGTGTTTCAAATCACGATGTGAAAAAAAGTAGATTCCTGGCAAAGAGAGGAATTTAAATATACTTCATATTTTCATTTGACTTTCAAATTTTAAGTATTGTTTAACGGGAATTTTTTGTAAAATAATAAATATTTTTTCCAAATATAAAATTATTTACTCTTCAAAAATGAAAGTTTCAAAAATTTTTACAAAAAAATGTGAAGTTTATGAGAAGTGTTTTCATTGGATTCATTTTAGCCTACAGGTTCTAATTCTAACCATCAGTAAATTCAGTTTTTATATATATTAATTCACTCAAGGGTCATTTGGAGTGTTTTTAGCAAATTACACATATACATTGAAAAAAATGAGTAACTTGTGGGATTTCTATCCCAGTAGTATTTTTTATATTGTGCAAGCTTAGGAAAGACCGCGATATTTTTTATAGTTTCAATTGAAATTTAAAATCCCAACCCTGCTGTTTGAGATACATTTATGAGTTGTTGTCTTGTTGAACTTGCTGAAAATTGAAAAGCATTAATTGAAATCTGTGAACAAAAAAACATGAAAAAAAAAATTAAATACATGAGGTATATTTGGATACCTTTCATTAACAAAGATATTTTTTCAACTCACAGTTTGGGCCACCCTATATATGCATTGTAAGCAAAATTTCCCGTTAATGTTTTATCTATTACCTATTGCAATTATAAGGAATTTCCTGTTTAAACTTTTTTACTCTATGTAGAATTTTCTCAGTTATCTGCTCCTCTCACACTAGATTCTCTTGCAAAAACAGGCACTTTTTCAAATCACCAGAAATACAATACTCTTGATGAGTGTTTCACCAACCAAGTTGTCTTTTTCATCTACCAAAGACGCAAATTAGGTTAGGTCTCGTCTGGTGATTGGAAAAAGTGCTTGTTTTGTATTTATTCAACGCCAGATGTTCCACTTCTCCCGACTAATTTTTTCCAATTGTGGCAGAATGAATAACTCAAAAAACCAATTTACAAAGTGAGCGACTATTTCGCAAAGTGAGAACCGGCTTCTGTCCATTCAAACACCTGAACCCGTTTTGACAGCAAATGTGTCAACTTATATTCGTTTTGCAAAAATTATTAATTTAAGCAGTATCTCTGTAATCAATTCAACAGAAAGAAATATTGAATACATTTCAAAAACTAGTCCACATTATTCGACTGGTAATGTCACATCTCAAACACCGATATCAATGCTTTCACGTCAAACATCAACATTTTTAAAGATATATCATAGCAAAATGTGAGTCAGATTCAGTGGAATGCGTAACCTCGGCGTTTCAGAACATAATACAACAAAAATAACAATCTACAAGGTAGCCAGCAAACAGTCTTAAAGTAAGTTACATACTGATAACTGAAATATCACGCAATCCACACCGTTGCTCCGACACTGTGAGTTCGTTATGTACATACACAGCCTATAAGTAACAATACAACTTAAAATGTATCATTAGTCCATTCACTATACTGGGTGATTGAATCTCGTAAATAAATCAGTTTTCATTCCCCACTTCATCAGGGAAGAAGTTCGACAGAAAATTAAATGGAATCGGAAATATATTACAAATATAAAATGTAATATTGAAAGACTCACAAACTATGAGCTTGAGGAGAACCGAGGACACAAAACAATAATTTCCGAGACATTTCAATCAATAGGTTTTTTCCAGTTATCAGTCGACATCATAATTTCTAGTAACGCATAATACTGGAATGCCTTACTGATAAACGTCAAGTTTTTGGACACGTTCTAGGTGACTATATCAAATAGCCGAAGGTGAAAACTTGGTTAACTTGAATAATTCTCAAGACATTTGTCATATTATAAAATTTCGCACAAATTTCCTGTACACTGGGAAATATTAGCATGCCATTTTTTGATTATAAGATAAGGCATAAAACACATAGCCGAGGGGCTACAAACACTCACCTCGTGCAGATCCTGACACGTTGATGGACAAGCGAGAACTGCTACCCGCGATACCAACCAAACAAACCTGTAAAAACTATAAGCTGCCTTGGAGATACCCGAGAATAATGTGAAAAATTCCAATGCATCCTTTGGGTACCACGGAATGGTGAGCCTTAAATTTCCATATTGCGAAATTACCAAATAAAAATTCAACAGAAAAACAAAATATCCAATTTGGATAAAGATGCCCCACGTTGGGCGCCAGTAATGTGATATGCAGGCGCACCGGTGAAAACCAGCAGGGTTTCCATGTGTCGGAGAACGCTTCACATTCAGTCAATATACATGCAAATATCAATACCAATCAAATTTACAAAATAAATTTTTTTCTTCATTTATACAGTGCCCTCCACAAATCTTTACCGTATGGAAAACTTTATCATTGACTTCTCAGAAAATTAGGATACTTCATAAAAAGTGCATTGTATGTAACTCAAAATTTGATAGTCAAATATCAAATGTTGATGTTGATGTAATGACAAAAATTTGAAGTCATTCGAACCTAAACAATTTTTAAGGATTTGTATGATTTGTTAGGCTTACATAGTAAAGAACCATGAAGCTATATGTATCTAATAGTTTCGTTTTATAGGTCACATGATTTTGTGGACTTTATATAAACTATGTTTATATTGTTTCCTTCAGGGTTATAGACAATGCACCACCTTACACGAAAAATAAAAGCTTCTGAGAAATGAACAACAAGAAAGTTTTCCAACGCGACCCTGACATTTTAGCGCATCCTTTATCAAATAATTTATCTAGCGGAGCTGTCGATCGAGAGTATTTTATTTACAAGAGACTCCCATCGAACAGTGCAATGAATATACCGACAAGGCAAAGTCGGTAAATCCTCTTCCACAAACACGGCAGGCCGTCCAGCAGGCAACAATAAAAAAAATTCCCGCACGTGACTGAGCAACAGAGGAATGCGCAACCAAAATAGTTTAAAAAACCCAACAATAATATACATTAGTCCTACACTCCCTCTATACAGCTTATACGATAAAATGGTAATGAATCATTTGTCAAAAATAATCTTTCAACATTAGCCTGTACACATGGAGAGACGTTAAGAGAGTTCAAGGAAGCCGCATCAACAAAAAGACAGAATGGGCCAATCACAGTCGTGCAACTTGCATCGTACAGCACTAATATTTAAATTTGTTTTAAACATATCAATATTCAACAGTCGGCTAGGAACATATGACTCGCACAATAGAAGTGAAATCATAATGTACACACGTACACCTAAATGCCAATTAGTTTTTTGGGGCAGTATTATACCTCACGCACCGGTCAATAAATATTTTTTTGCGACGACACCCTATTACGCACTGTTCATGTCGTTCGCACTGCAGTTCCTCCCCCGGCGTGTTACTTAGGTGAGCGGGGGTTCACAAAATCGCGAAGCTGAGACGTTCTGGTGTCGGTCCTCCTGCGTTGAGACCTGTCATAAGCGGGCCTCGAGCCGCCACCGCGGTTAGTCCCGTTGAACCGGTGCTGATTCCCTCCCAATTCTGCTCGTTGCTGACCGTTATCTATCGAAAAAAAATATTTTATAAATGAAAGCGTGGAAAAATATAACAAGTGCCTATACTGACAATTGCGAGGTATTTGATACAGTAGAGTAAATTGTTGTCCATTTTAAATACAATGTAAATGTATGGCAAGCCAGGCACTTTTGCAACATTTGAACATTAAAAAAAAATTAGCATATGACATAAAAATTGACGAAATCGTCAATATCCTCACTCTCATATAGATAATGTCCTGATATATCCCAGAAATTCCTCGAGTTCTATAGGTTTTTCAGGTTCAACAGAAAATTGACAAGAGCCAGAATGAACAATCTCTTAGATAAAAATGGAACAATTAGTTCAACACAGCAGAACCTCGTAATTTTGTAGTATCCTGACTACTCACCTCTGGAATCTCTATTCTCACGCTCAGGTTGAGCCCGAACAACATTGCTGCCATTATTGTGATTTGTTATCAGTGGGGCTGGTTTTGTTTGTGAAACTGGGGCTGCTGGCGCCTCGATTTGTTTTTCCTTGGCTTGTTTTTCTTTTTGAGCATTCGCTTCCTTGAAATGTTGAGCCACTTGCGCGTAGCTCATGCGAGGTGGATTACCAGAAAAGTCCTGAAAGTTTTGATTGAAAAAATGAATAAAATTAAATCTAATATGGTTTTTACTGATGAACACATATTTCTAAAATGTTGCTATAATCATGGTCAATAACAGGTATACTCATTCTATGAGCATAAAATCTTAGGAATTTGTTTTGAACTCTTTCAAGAGTAAAATTGTGATTGTCATAAAATGGAGACCATATCATTGACCCATAATTTAATACTGATACTACCAGAGACAAGTAAACTATCTTTAAGACTTGAAGGGACAGATGTTTACCATGTCGTAGAATAAATCCAAGACATTTTGCCGCCTTTACCACAATATAGTTCAAGTGGTCTAAAAATTGAAGTTGTTCATCAAAAAAAACACCCAGATCCTTCACAGACGAAACATAAGATAATCCATGGCCATTAATTACATAAGAAGTATCAAATTTTTTATTTCTTTTGTAAAAACTTATAAAACAGCATTTTGCGATATTCAACTGTAAATTATTTTCGGAGCACCATGTAACCAACCTATCTCGTGATATATATAATGATATTAACCACTTCCAAAAACTACTTGTTATATAGTGCAAAAAAAGTGACTTTTTGTGGATTGAAAAATGTATAATAGATGGATAGTAAACACAAAACTAGGTCACTGAAACGACTTCAACATTATGATAGCAGCACTCGTGAATAAAAGCTAGCGAATTTCGTTGTTCATCTGTTGATAGTTACTCACCAAAGTCTGGATCATTTCGGATGTGCCGTTGTTATATAACAGTCGTTTGAGTGAGTTGATGTGAGTGCCTTCATGAAAATGGACAAAATTGAGTATCGAGCTTTCATTACATATTCGTTTTTGAATGGCAATATGCCTACACAAATCAAAGATGAGTTAGATTCTGTATAAAGGGACTCTGTACCATCATTTACCACAGTGAAATTTTGGGCAGCTGAATTTAAACGTGGCGGTAAGAGCTTGGGAGACGATGAACGTTCAGCAAGTCCAAAAACTGCACCTACTGACGAAATCATCGCCAAAGTTCACCATATGGTGCTAGACGACCGCTGAATTGAAGTGAGATAGCAAAGGTTATGAACATGCCTGAATCAACATTCAGGCATGAGAAAGCTGTCTGCACGTTGGGTGCCGCATTTGCTCACGTTATACCAAAAACGTTATCGAATGAACATTGCCAACGCTCTGTTGGCGCAGTTTAGGCGCTAAAAATCCGAGGAAACACTATTTTACGCTCGAAACAAAAATACACTCAATGGAGGGAAAAGGGGAAACCGGCTCCAAAAAAAGCAAAAACTGTCTTTTCGGCTGGGAAAGTGATGGCGACTGTTTTCCGGGATAGTCATGGAGTCATTTTAATCGATTATCTTCAAAAAAGAAAAACCTTTACAGGAGCATACTACGCATCGTTACTTGACAAGCTGAAGGCAGAACTTGCGGGAAAACGGCCACATTTGCAGAAAAACAAAATCCTGTTTCACCAAGACAACACGCTTCGGTATGTCATCTTCATTTTCTTCAAAATTTTTTCCCTTACCCTTTCAACTGCCTTTCGTAAGGAGGACGAGTGGTTCATAACCGTTGATGACATAAAGATCAATGACCTCTATGCTGTCCTGGCCTTGTGTACCCCTTTCTGACTGGGGTATTTGATGAACAAACTGTTCTTTTTAACAGACGTCGTGAGGCCTTCACTCAAACGAGCGACGGGACCTTCTGTATCGGGAGGGGTCGTCTATAGTATAATCTATAGCTTCCCTAACTAATGGGTTGTCATGAGTTTCGCTGACTCAAAAACTCTCTGATTCCTCGACTGAATAGACTGCCGTATAGTTAACACCTTCAAATCTCTGCGGATGGCTTCATTTATTCTTTCCATTTCCAAAATGGAAAGATTTGATGGAGCGGTTTGTCCCCAGGCGCCTGTAGCATACATGATGACAGGCTTGAACATCGTATTGTATAGTAGAATCTTATTTTTGCCATGGCAAAAATCCACCAATTACAGTTTGAACTCTTGACCATCCGCCTTACTCAGCAGATTTAGCCCCAAGTGAATTCTTGTTGTTCCCTCATTTAAAAATTGCGCTCGGAGGACAGAGATTTTTGCCAAATGAACAATTATTTTGCAAAGAAAGTATTATTTGGACGGGTTACGGAGATGGGAGCATGGGAGAAGTGTGTAGAGTTTAAAGGAGAGTATGTTGAAAAAAATCTGAAAAAATGCCATGTATCTTTGTTAGGTCGGAAACTTTTCAGACCACTCTCTTATTCTCAAATTGGTTTTTCCGTTAATCAGCTGTCGCCCCCATACGAACGACTCTCAGAAGTTGAGAAACTTGAGCGAGCTAAGGACTAACGAGGTCTTACCTTTTAGCGTGTGATTCTTAACACGGTTGCAGAATCATCCCAGCTTCAACCAGATAAATTCTCTCGAGAAAAATACCTGGTCGAGGCGCGAATCGAACCTACGGCATTCCGATCGTGAGTCGGGCGCACTATCACCGTGGCCAATACAATACAACTCAAAAAATAGTAATTACCTTAATGAATAATACAAGTATATAGAAAACGATTTCTAGTATTTTACTTCATATTTGATACACATTTTACAAAAATCTCATAAACACTTGGGTACTTCTGATCAAATAATTATTCTAAAAAATAATCGAGGAAATCTGATCATTTTATCTTGTTTAAAGCAATCATTTACTATCTTTTGGAATGAAATCATACTGGTCATTCTGAGGATCAGCATAAGGAACCCCGTTTTTGAATGTTTCCACAAAATATTCATTGTCCCCTTCAGCTTCAACATCTCTGTCAGGTTCTTTGCTTGGTAATGGAGTAAGCGTATATTTTCTTTCCGAATTGGGATTACGAATAGTTGGATGATCACTAAAATCAATAGGTTTGGAAAACATTTGGCATTGATCTTCTGAAGAAGCGGTGGAATCTTCATCACTTATAAGCTTTTCAATTTTATTTTTGTTTTGTCCTGGCAAGCAAGCTTTGTTATCTTCTTTTTCAGCATTTTCATAACTTTGTTCTTCCACTTTGAACTTGGGTTTTGGTTCTTCTGAAAAAATCGCAACAATTTGGGCAATGTCTTTCTCGGAAGCTATACGTTTCTCCATTGCGATTTTGGCGTCTCTCTCAGCTTTCAAACGTTCCTTTTCTTCTTTTCTATTTGCTTCTTTTAAATGCAAAACTTTATATCTTGTCGCCCCATATATTATTCCAGCAATAAGGAACGTGTATCGGAAAAATCTGATCAATGGCGAAACCTTTGAAGGCCCTGGCAGTGTCATGTTGATGTTGATTTTGTAAGATATTCAGCTAGAGTTTATGACATATTGATTTTCGAAATTTCATTTGACATTTACAAATAATGATTGACATTTCTTCTGAATACAACTTGATAGTAGCACTCTAAGATACTGAAGATTTCATGGCTGTCTCTCAAAAAAAAGAACAATAATAGTTAACAGTGCTGGATTTTAACTTAATAAGGCCCTATAATCTATTTGGATATGTGGCTGATATGGGGCACTGGTCAGGAAAAATCGTCAGCGAGGAGTGGCTTTCTGCAAGCCAGGATAGGTAGGGTCGGGGACCCTCGAAATTGGGGCCCTAACTATAGCCTGTGTAGCTTATGCCTAAATCCTGCACCACTAGCAATGCCCAGTTATACAGTCACAGTTTTAAACTAAATTCGATATAGGAACGTACCTCTGAAATGTACGTTGGAATTTTGTGGCGTTTTGGTTTGAAGTTGGAAATCATAATTTTTTCTTAGGTTATTCGAAATTTGGGTTTGTTAGAACTGATAATGAAGACATATTTGAACTGATAAATGTCGGTAGAAATGCTAGTACAAGCTTGTACAACTGGGTCTAGTAAGAGTAGCAGAATGTTTTAGTTATACAGAAAATAGATTTTTACTTTATTAAAAATTCAGTAATCAGATTTATCAGACCACTTTCATGTATATGTACATATTTATTCCCAATTTGAGTAATTTTTTCTTGTAATAGCTGGCACGAAATTTCAATTACATTTTTTGTATCTCGAATACTCTTATTGTTTTTGTTATAATTTTTTTTGGTAATATTACATAATTAATGTATAACAGGAAATCAAGTTGTCAGGTTTTGAACATTAATTTCTGTTATGTGTACCACTACTTTCAAGGAAAATTCTCAACATTCAGTCAAGTTGAATCTGTTAGCAGTTTGATCCACCTAAAATAAATCAAAATCGGGTCTGTTTCTGAGGTCTTTCCAATTTGGTTGAAGCGAATATTCACCCCAAATCTGTTTTCAATTCAGTTGCATTGTAAGACACCATCATAAAAATACTATTTCAAATGTTTTCAGATGATGAAGAGGAACACACGAAAGCCAACGGAAAACTGAAGTCTGGAAAAGAAGTGGTGGATAGTATCGTTAGCAAAGCAGAATCTAATGAAAATTTATATAAAACATCGAAAAATTTTCTTTTCACATCAGAGTATTCAGAAGAAGAAATTGATTCAGAATGAGCAAAACTGAATCAAATAGCAAGGTTTTTTTGGGGGAAGCCAGAAAAAAATGTATGATCACATGAACTCACACATATTTTATACAAGTGAAGTATAGTGATGAAAATATATGAAAAATATTGAAAAAAAAATAGTGTTCCAGTCATATCCAATACTGAATTTCACAAATGTAGAATATTTACCTAAACAAGGTATAACTTAAGTATAATTGAGTATTTGGAATTTCAAAATGACTAGGAGTGATGGAAATATTTTCAGATAATAATATTTAGGGCTACAGCTTTATGAATATGTTTATTATATTAATGTGGATTTTGTACAAGAATTGAATATTTTTATTTGTTGAATTATATGTGTATATATATATATATTTTTTTCTTAAATTCTCATGTTATGAGAAACCTAGTATTCCCGTTTCTTGGAAAGAAACGACCTACTTATGGTGTTCGTTATTGAAGGTTAGTTTTCTGAAAATGTGAAATGGAGCTCTCTTTGGAAAATCTTCTTAAATTATTTTATTCATGACAAGTGTCTTTCTTATTATGGATTAGGTCTCTGTGGTCTACTATAATGAGCATTAGTTGACAACAAATAGTGAATTTGAGCATAATCATTGGTTCATTGGAGAACTGTTGTGAATAAATAGATGAAATATTGAGTGCCAATTCGTAAAATACTTTTTGATTGTATAACAGTTTTTCTAAATAGAAAAAACTGTCAAGTGATAAATGGTTAACTGAAAAGATTAAAACTATATCAGGTAGACATAATCTTGATTATTTGAAAATCATTTGTGATTATAGGAGTAACAAGTTCAGTTACAGTGAAAAACTTCGATTCACAAAAAATTGTAGTAGATGGCAAATTATAAGTGAAGAACAGAATCTCAAAACATTGAAAAATGAAAAACAGAGCATTTGCAATCACTGGAAAAATTCAATGGCCACTTTATTTAAAAATAAACAACATATTTGATGTCTATTCTTTGAAAGACATTTTTTTGTGGAGGACTCAATATTTTCTACAATTTTTTTGGGTTTATAACCTTCCACAATCTGAAAAATAAAAGCCAAATCAATAGAGAATCTGCTGAAGCGTAAGAAGGGCAAACTGAAAATTACTGTGCAGTATAAACCACTGAAAAGTCCAAATAGTCAGTAACTTGTATTCATAAATTTTGCCTAAAAATTGAAAAAAATAATAATACTTAGCTTCCTTTTTTGACTTGTGTCAAAAGGAATTAGAGCTATCACAGTTTCGGGGAAAGAGTGAATTTTAGATTTTGAAAACTGTGTATAAAATTCAATCATTCAACTAGTTTTCAAATGCATTAAAAGGAAATTAAAGAATAAAAATATAAATAAATTTATTTTATATATTTACAAAATCATTTGATGCAATTTAAATACAATACACCCCTGCTTCAGTGAGTGTAAAAACCATTTAAAGACTAACACTATGAACGCAATACACCATATCAATATTAGGATATATAACTAAAAGGAGGTCCCAAAAAAAGTGTCACAACCAGAATAATGACAATCAGTGTTTCCATAATGTTCTTATGTATGTATGCCTTAGTATCTTTGCAGATTTATTGATTTCAAACTCAAATACATTCAACTTGAAGGAATCAATAAATTGAACAAAAGTTTTTGTTCGGGAGCATATAAACAACTGCAAAAACTTATATCGAATTGTGTAAATGTTCCAGAGAAAGGCGCATAGTAAATGCAGAGGGCATATAATTCATATTTTGGTATAGCTTTGATTGTACCACTAGTTTGTTGTTATTTTGTACCTTCCATTTTTTACATTCAAGGTAGCATAATAGAAACAAACAATTAAAATTTTTGTATCCTATCTACAAACTTATGAACTTCTTAACAAGCATAATTGTATTCTGCAATGACCTATTCAGCCGTGACAGCATCAAATGAAAATTTTAATGAATTTTCATGGTACTATTTTGTTTTCCTGAATATCAATTTGGAACTGGATGTACATCTTGTAGAATTGCTGCTAAGACACTTTACAATATCCAGAAATAAAAAATAAATACCAGAAAAACTATTCCCCCTACTGCGGCTTTGACATACATCGATTTGGTGTTCAGGTAAGTGGCATCTTTTTTATACTTTTCAGTTAACATCGACAAATTTTGAGTTTTTGTATCCAATTCTGTAAAAAAAAAGAATTTGTTATTAATGTCTTATATCATGTAAATGATCGAAAAGACGAATAAAGTTATTATTATTAATAGGAAGGGTACTGCTGAATCAATGATGGGTAAGATTGTATAAATTCATCAAAAAGTGTACTTGTGTCTATAGCAAATATACATACATTTAATATATATTGAATTTTTGTTAGTTATAGCTACAGACTCGAGAAACTCTAAATTCAGTTTAATATACTTACAATAACAAATTCTTTTTATGAAAGATAAGAAATAATACAGAAATAAGTGATCAAAAGCAAGCACTGTTCCCAAATATCAGAATTGCTACACTCTTCTTGGCGCACGTTTCAGGAAACTACTTATTTCCTGAAGAAGCCTACTTGGTTGGCGAAACGTGCATTGAGAATATTGCAGTTATGGTGTTTGAGAACACTGCTTGTTTTGGATTTATTATATGCCAAAGGTTTTAGTACTACCTTTCGCTGAGACTGATGGTGAAGTCTATCTGAAGCTATCCTACTTAACCCCAAGAGGAATTACGCTCAACAGAAATTTGAAATGAATCAAATAAGTAAATTAAGGTCTATTTTCGCATTATCAGGGATAATATATAAATGTGGGAGAGGTTGTATGTTTCGATGCATAGAATTGTTTCAGTAATTGAAAGCATATACATGAAATAATAATTATGAAATAATAATAATTACAGTTTATTAACAACAGTACACCTCAAACTTTACTGTTTCAGAACTCTTTCATTTGGAGAACTGCGTTTTTGTGGAACAAACTTCCTGAAAACGTTTTTCCAAATGGATTTAATATCCAGTGATTCAAATCCAATGTGAATCACTACTTTCGCACAGGCACCGCTCATAGAGCGCCTTAGGGATTTTCCTGTAGTGCTTGTATTTTATCCTTAAAAAAAATACAATTTTGCTCAACAAGTTATCGACCGAAGTCCTTCTGTCGTATACATATTAAAATAAAAAAAAAACTAATAGTATGGTATGAAGAAAGATTATAGAGTTTGTCCTGTTCAGTTTTAGAGGCGATGTTTTCATTTTATATTTGAGTTTATTAAAATTACATATTTTGAACTCTTCTGGTAATATATTGTACATACAGATTTCATTAAAGATAAATGCCCTTTGAAAAATTGCTGCTCTGTGCCGAAGCACTGTAAAGTTAGACTTGTTTCTGACATTCCTTAAACACATTTGAGGTCGAGAAGTGAAACATCATATCAGGCTTGGTAGGTAAGGATTGCACAAAAGATTTTTCAAGAGAGTATTTTAATGAAGTTCATGAGAAATGGATTTATATTTTCTTATGAAATAAACACTAATGTCTATAATTTATCTAAACCTAACATGGCATGGAAACTGGATATAGTTTGAAGGGAGAAATTTACATTACAGCTACTTGCTCAGTTAATACACATCCATATTTCTATCGGTCAATATTCTCAGAGACAACCAAACTGTACCTAAAAGTGATATTGAGACTAGTCTGGGAATGCCATTACAACTGAAAAAAAGGTGGACCAAAATAAATTGATTTTATATCAAATGTCTTGACAATTATGAATCACGGGTAAGAAAAAGCTGACGAGTAATTCCTGAACCAGCTGTGAGGTACCAAAATCTATGGTGCAGGAGTATATTAGTAAATGGATCAATAAAAAACATACACCTAAGAATACACCAGGAAAAACCTTTGTGAAGAGACAGTCTGAAAAAAGAAATGAGAAACTGTTCTTATTGAAATAATCAGAAGGCTACTCAAGTGTCCCCCATTTATGGAATACTTGAACAAAATAGGGTATAATGAAGATCTTAGCTGAAGGCAGTGTAAACAGGATAAAAACAGCCCATCATGTTTTTTGCCCTATGAGAGGCCCTAAATCACAGGAAGCAAGCAATTTGAAAAAAAACCCTATCTATTCAGAAGATTGTAACAAATATCCAATAAAGGACTAACCTAATCCTACCGAAATTATTTTAACTATTATCTACAAAGCAAGTAGGTAAAAATTAAAGTGGGGTTATTTCAGGATATAGTTTTTTGGAAGAAAAGCTTTATGGCTTTCTAATTCTTCATCATGGAACAAAGAAACTGTAATTATTTTCTTTCTTTCCTTGTGAGTTTCTCATAATTATTATTTGATGATGAACCATACAGCCAAAAACTCTTTTTTTTCCAAACAAGTGCTTTATCTCAGTTGTATAACTTTTTTACCACATTTTACCTTACATTAAGATAAACTAAGAGTTACTGCTCAGACTTTTGTTTTACGCACCTGATAAAACCGTCCCTCTTTGTAATACATCATCAATATTTTGAACCATAATCCTCTGAACATCTTGAAGTTGATTATTAATAGTGTTCAGGTTTCTTCTAGACCTAGAATCTGTGAAGGTTTTTTTTGCTTTCTGTATATACGTATCAAATTCTATAAACGTGTAAGGCCTGGTAACAGTGTTCACTCTTTTACCGTATTGGGAATGGAATTCTTGTGCAATGTCCTCAAGATAGGAATATGCCAAACGTTTGGAGTAGTTTTTCTCACAAAGTACTAAATAGCATACTTCATATTCTATTAAATAACTGAAAAACATTTCATTAATTTCATCAACTATGCATATTTTTCAACATACTGGAATAAATATGGTCCAGTTTCAATAGTGCACCTAGGAGGAGATTGAGGTCCTAATTTTCGAAATAACATTTTAGCCTGGTTTTGGTAGTCTAGTATACTTCTTCCAGACTGAAAACAAAATAATTTATGTTGGAGAATATTTTGGAAAATTTAAATGTACCTGTTCATCTTCTTGCATAGTAGCTGCTAAAGGAAGGCCGTCGGCCACACGGGCAATCATAGTCATTAACACCATTCTTGTAATTCCGTTTTAAAACAGTTTTTCTAACTTACAAATTACAATCTGGATTAATCGTATGATGTATGATTATTGGTTAATTTTTATTTACACGTCATTTTAAAAACGTCAATTGAGAGTGGTTAGCTGTCACCTGTCACACTGTAGTTGTAGAGGATCAGTCGATCTGAGTCGATCACTGACGTACGCTATTATTTTCTCAGAGGTGCTGAAGTAGAGAAAAGATATTGTAAAGAGTCAAAATCCTATAGAGTAGAAATTGCTGTAGATGTAGTGTCATAACACTTTTTTCATCCAGTTTTGAATGAATAAAAAAAATTGGAATACATAATCAAATTTTCTTTTGGACTCGAAACTCTCTTTTTAAAAAAATGCATATAGTGTCTCGTTTTTCATGAATCCACTCCATGTCTCTGTTGTTCAGAATTTAGAATTCCCAACACATGTGGAACATTGACATATATATCATATTGACCAAATAAAACTTATTATTGTAGTACGGGTGCTGTTTTGCAGGTGGTAGTACGGTTAATTATTCACGAAAAATATATTTTCGAATTTTTGACACCAAATTATGTTTGTTTCTGGGGTAATCAAATGGTATCAGAGAAAATTTAGACATTTCATCCTAAACCCATATTCAAAGTTACGGCATAAAATTTCACTTACTTAAATAGAATACCAACATCTTCAATAGGAAAAAGTAATTTTCGTATGATTCAATGTTCATATAAAAGTAGTTGTTTCGAAAGAACTTTTTTTTTATGTAATTTAATGTTCATGTGAAAGTAGTCGTGTCGGAAGGGCTTTTTTCAGTTAGTAAGGAATTTATTTTGATCTCCTCCATATAAATATGGAGGAGAAAGCCAAAAAGCTTTTTTTCAGTGTAAATTGAACACACTGTATATGGACAGTACATTTTCGTGTCGCACTGGTTTAATATCATATATACGTTAAAAAACAACACTTCCGCCTAGGGTAAGAACACAAATGTCTGAATACATCCATTCCAGGTACAATTCTTTTTATATTTGTCATATTCTACTAATTTTATTTTCAATGAGAAGTTGAAAGAACCTAAGTAAAAATGGCTAGCAAACACCCACAAAAATTAGAGACACTGCCTCAAAGACTGAATAAGCATTTAAAAAAATTGCAGTTGAACCATGATCACAAAATAATAGGTAGGTTAAACTTTATAAAAGCTGCATCATGGCATTCCGATAATGAAAATGAAGTGGTGTTTATTTATGTGGTGTCAGATATATCTATGAGATAAAAAGTTGAATCGGCGGGGCTATTTGCTTGGTGAAATTTCCTCCGCTGTAGAAGTTGATACAAATGGAAATTGTTTTCAAATTCGGAATCAGCATCCCAAAAAAACCGTACATACGAAATAATTTTGCAAGTATAGAAAATTAATGAAAAAAGGCTGAAAACTGTTCCGTTACTTGATGAAAATTAATAACGCTATTCATGATGATGAAACAATTTTCACATTAACTTTATTCCTCACGCCTACGAGAATAAGTTTTACTTTGTTCAGTGTCGCATAACAACCATATTCCAAATATGTTCGGAATTGTAATCTAAATGGAGATATAGGGGTGGATAAATGAAAAATCCTTACTACATAAATGTCTGAAAAGCAGAAATCTAGTCTTTTAGCTTTCTCTATTGAAGTAAAAATTTTGTCACCGTACATGCACACCTAAAGTGACATAATTACGGAACACTGATTTGTTTTAAAAACTTAAAATCTCATCTCAAGATGAAAGGTGGATTCTGATAAATTTTAAATTGTTAATCAAAATTCAACCCTCTCAGTCCAAATATAATGAAACTGTAATATTCTGTTTTAAGAATTCAATTACATCATAAAAATTAAAAACTGAACTAATGGATAAAATAACTGTTACTAAGTCTCACATTCGAAACTAGCTGTATTTAATAGAAAAATTAAATATTGCTGAAATTCTTTCATAATGGTTTTTTTTAGGTTTATAACCTTCAACAATCTGAAAAAAATAAAAGATAAATCAATAGATAATCTGCTGAAGTGAAGTAAAGGGCAAACTGAAAAGTCCACAAAAAGTTACTGTGTAATATAAGTTACTAGAAAATCTATATAAGTCTATATAAAGTGTATATATCTAAAAATAGTATTATTAAAAATGATACACAATGTAAGTCAAAATAATCACACATTTAATACATGAGAAAACTACAAAATGGTATGATTCAACAAAAGCAACAAAAATCCTTGAAAAGATTGCAATGCTAAAAAATGTTCATCGGCTGGTGTCTCTGCTCTTATAGTTTATGCCACGACTTCTTAATTCTCTGACGATACTGTTTGGAAGACGTCCCGAAACGGAAATCGCATAAACACCTTTGCAGAAATGATCTGAAACAAGAACTATTAATAATCCTCACCCAATCTATTTCAACAACTTACTAATTCTCTGCCACTTGGCCACCCAACTGTCCCCAGGAGTTAGCATAGAAATCATACTAGAAAAATAAAAAGTTGAAGGGCTTAATGAATAATTCTGTAATTTGCTTACCCTTCAAAGTTTTTGCTTGTACAGTCAACTACATTGTCTATGTTGTCCTTCATACTCAAGAATTCTTCACAGTTGTCGCATCCTTCTCTTTCAAACTGATCAACGCTCTGAAATAGTACATTCATTATGAAAATATACCAACTAGCCATTGCCTACCAGAAACTAATAACAATAGCTGCACTTTCTGCTATCAGAATGATCATTCCCGCCATTTTATGCTCTCTGATTCCTTTCTGTTATTCTTCACTGGTAGAACAGAAAAAATGTAAAACAATCATTGCAACCACACACCAGAACTGGAATACTCCTAACGAAGAGTATTTCACCAACCATGTTGGCGTGATCAAAATATGTATAAGAGACTACATATATGAGTGCCCAGAAAAGTGTTACAGCTCTGGTACGTAGAAGCAATGTTTGCTTTGAAGCTATTCATTCGTTTCTTCCAATCAGTCGAGCACTTGAGTGAATTAATTCGAATAATTTAGATCATTCCAATTCAAATGCTATAAAGGAATACCGAGTTGAATGAAAAGAGAAGAACATAAAATGATAGGAAAGTTCCAGTCAAATATGTCAGAGACCAATTTTGTGGAATGTTGAGCATAATTTTTAGAAACCTAATACTAAACTATTTCATGGATGATTTTTGTAATCATGATATCCTTTACATAAACACAAAGGGGTAAGTTAGAATATATTCAAAGAATGAACAAACAATAAACCCTAACAGAAACAAAAATTATTTATAAAATAATCTTCGAAATTACAAAAAATTATTATTTAAAAATGAAATGTTATCAAAATGTTTTGGTAAGAGAAGATTCCTTCTTGAATTTGTGAGCTGTTTTGTGAAACCCATTTTAGCTGGAATCCATTGGGATTCCATTGCCAACCAGTGTAATTCAATAAATATGGTTTTACACTTCGGCTAGAATTTCATTGAATCTTCTTTGCCTCATTATTAAGGTAACAATGGATGCGATGAAGAAGACTCTGCCTTACATTACAGTTAAAATATGCTGAAATGTTCGCATAGTCATTGCTCACATAAAATACATTGAGCACAATCGAATCCCAAGTTGATATTGAATTGGTGAGTGAAGTAGAATTCAAGTGATTAATTATTCATAAAAGATTTTTAGGGTCACTTGAATACTGACAATTTGATCTTGATATGATTAATTCGAGTATGCCCATCATTACCAATTCTGGTGAGAAACGAAAAAACCATCATTAATCTTTTTAAGATTACATAGAAAGATGTATATGTATAATACATATTGTTTCAAATAGTTATATCCCTAATATATCAACTGAAACACACTTACCTTTATCAACGAGCACATCAGACAAGCTCTAAGACCTCTCAAATCTTTGGGAATAGTAGGCAATACCATCCTGAATAATAAACTTTTTATGCTATCCAAAAAAGTAAAAGTCTAAAAGTCCAATGCCTCTTACCCTGGTCCTTGCTACTTACAAACTGTCGGTATATAACGTAATGCAACATTTTATATGTTTCCTCAGGTATTAATTACTAATAGTAGCCATATAACCTCAAGCTTCTTCTTCTTAGTTTTGGTCCCAGCTTCCAGGTTTGGCAGTGTTGCCAACTGGATGAACTGTAAAGTCGCTAAACATTAAGCAAAATTCCGGAACGCTGCTTCATGAATGAATGAAAATAGTTTATTTAAATTTGTTTGATAATTACATTACATTTGTTGGGTATGTTTGTGTGGGGCCCTGCTATAGGCTAATGCCTCTTCAGGGTAAGT
>WOGO01000380.1:0-24532 GCA_015342085.1 Leptinotarsa defecta | reverse complement strand
CTGAAAGGGTTTCAGTTATTGCTTTATTTTTTGGCAACGACCAAAATGCTAATAGAACATCAATTTTATTTAACGAGCAAAACCCTGGTAAACACCTGAGCAGAAATCACGTTCTGGATTTGGTCACAAAATTCAGGGAGACAGGTTCGGTTTTAAATTAGAAAAAAAATGTTCAGAGAAGGGTAGTGAATGACGATAATACGATTGGAGTGATAGGTCAAGTCATCGCCAATACCAGGTTAAGTATCAGCAATGGCCGAGATAAGTCATATGAGCGCATGGAGAATCCTTATAAACCACAAATTCCATCCTTACAAAATTAAACTTGTTCATGAAATCAATGAGGATGATTTTGACCGAAGACAGTAGTTTTGTGAGGGCATGAGTGAGAGATTAATGCAAAATCCCGAGCTGCTTTATAACATATGTTTTTCGGACGAAAGCTCATTTTATTTAAATGGTTGCGTGAACGGTCACAATTGCCGTTATTGGTCAGATGAAAACCCAAGATAATACGCAGAAATACATACCTAACATCCCCAAAAGTTGAATGTCTTGGCCGGAATATTAGGCAATCATATTATAGGTCCATTTTCCATTGATGGAAATTTAACTGGTGATTCTTATTCACAACTTCGTGAAGAGGAAATACAACCTCGTATAGTTGAAATAATTGAACAGGATCTAAGATGTCAAGATGCATTTATTCATTTTCAATAAGACGGTGCACCACCCCATTATGCTCAGCAGGTTCGAAAATTTTTGAATAATCATTTTGATGGAAAATGAATTGGCAGAAGAGGTCCAATCGAATGGCCAGCACGATCACCAGATTTAACACCTCTGGACTAATTTTTGTGGGGATATTTGAAGTCTAAAGTTTATGCTACACAGGCAGCCAATTTGGTTGAATTACGTCGTAGAATTATTGATGAATGCCGAGCTATAACTCCTGAGATGTTGAATAATGTAAGAGCAAAATTCGAACAAAATCTTTATTGTTGCATGGAGCAAAATGGCGCACATTTTGAACATTTACTCTAAATTTCCTATGTGAGTTACCCTTATTAGGTGTTACTTTTTTGTGTGTGCTTTAAAAACAATTATTGGGATTTATTAACCCTAAAACAGTTTTCTAAACTTTTCTGTGTCATCAGCATTCAAGGAAATCAGCAGGTTGTATTTGTTGTGTAGGTAAGTTTTTAGTATGATTCACTTTTTTATCAGAAGCATAAAATATCCACGTCAGAAGGCAACCTTCATAAGCAGGTGCCACTCAATTTACCTAAAATGTAAGGGTGGTAACCAACCCCATCCCCCTAAAAAATCTCCTCGTAATAAACAAAAATTTACTTTTTTACGAAATCAAATGGACACGTATTAGCAGGTTGTCATAAAAAACAAAAATTTATTTTTTTATGAAAGTTCTGAACGTAAATTGTACCTTAAAAACAATTTGATTTATTTTAAAAAGTGTTGAACTCAATAAATATACCTTTAAATCTTCAAATTATCTCGAAAACTAATCGTTAAAAAAACTTTCTTTTAACAGAGACGTAAATGTATTCGAAATACCTTTAAAACAAGGTGCCACTCGACCTACTTTCCCTATCTAAATAAGGATCGTCGGACGCACCCCTCCGAGGGGGTGAGGTACTACAAAAAATCTGATTCGTCTGAAAGGTGTCCCCCTTCAATTAGAAATCGACGTGTCCGAGCTTTTTTCAAAAATCTTATTTTTTATATTAAAAAAGACTCTGTTAAGTTTTCGTTGTTACACACTGTAAATGGAAGAGAATTCATGAAAATTGTATCAATCGGGTACACAACCAATCTTCAGTTAGACATTCAAAAGTTGTGAACGGAAACATTTTTCTTCAAAAGGAATTTCCAGGATGATTATGGAAAACCAAAAACACTCATTTCTTGCATAAAATTACGACTTTGTGTCTTGATGAGGAGTTGAGAAGGAGTATTCTCGCTCAAAACGTCTAGAGGTATACCTGATAATTTTTCATATTAGTGAAATTTTCATCAATAGTCAATTGTTCATATGTTTGAAAGCAGTTGCTTTTTTCAGTTTCATTCTAATAAAAACTTCTGTGCATGACCTATACATTGGGGTGAAGAGTTCATTTTGGAATTGATCACTTTCTTTTTTCTTCGATGTTTCCTAATATTTCGCATGTTGATGAAAAATTAACAAATCGAAATATTTTTTCCCAAAACATAAGCTCTCACGGAAAATTTTTTTTTTTTTAAATAAAAATTCCTGTATGGAAAATTTCGTGATGAGAAATATGCAGATTCCCTACTGATTCAGCTTTTATTTTTTCAGATTTTGAAAGGTTATAAACCTAAAATAACGGTATGAAATATTGAATATTTCATGGGGGCGACAGCTGATTAACGGAAAAACAGATTTTTTTTAACAGATATTCTGGAAACTGGAACTCTAACAGATATTCTGGAAACTGGAACTCTTTGATATTTCCACAATGAAATATAAAATATCATCAAAATATGATCCAATGTGTTACCAAATGTGCGTCAAAGCAGGGGGGCCCACGATGCAAAATGGGGATTTACTCGAGCGTCATTGAGACATATTAGGTTGCAAAGCTTAGAGGATAAGAAGAAAAAATGTTATATAATATATACCTTTTCATCGGTGGGGGAAGCGTATATAGATTTTCAAATATGTAAAAAAAATACTGTTGCATGGACATACTCGAGCGCGTCAGATATTGATAGTATCAATGTCCTAATATGCATTTTTAATAATGTTCGTATGTTAATCTGATCGTTTGCATGATGCGGGTAGTTATACGTAAGTGCTAAAAGTAAAAAGAAAAAAAATTTAATCGAGCGCTTCAGATTTTATAAGGGGGTCTTAAGTGCAACAAAAAAAGCTCTCATTCAATAATCTGAGGATTTCGATATGACGCAAACTCGCGGCCATTATTATAATGTGCAAAAAAAATTCGCCATTTTGAATATTTGAAATACTTGAAGCGCGTCAGATTAAAATATATATGGTTCATATTTATGTTCTAGACGTGCTGTCTCATAATATGAATATTATCTAGAGGGATTAGCCTAATCTGACAAGAAAAATATTTTTTTATTATTTTTTTTTAATCATTGAAATTAAATAATTGAAAAGCTCAGGAAATAGCATGCAAATAAATAAGTGTATGTTTTAAGTAAAATACTTGTATTTACCTATAAGAAAATAATTTTTAAAAAATGCACAAAAAAATTTAATTTTTTATAATCATTTGATTAATTAATCACCATCTGCATCACGAACGAGTCTCTGTGATCAGCTATGATGGCGTCATGGCAACAGAATTCAGAGTGGGGACGGAGTGAGAGAGTAATAGATAGAGAAAAAGTGAAAGAGGAATAGAAATTCTGAGAGGGAAATATAGGTATCACACAGCTGCACGCATTAAACTTTATCGACGACTTTTTGTTATTTCGGCTTGCGAAAATCGTCAGATTATATATTTTTTGTTATTCTTGAATTATTCCTTTCAAAATAAAAAAAAATTATCCACGCTCGAGAATGTCTAAATGATGCCATTTTTTGCTATTTCGGCTTGCGGAAGTCGTCAGATTATATATTTTCCGTTATCCTAGAATTATTTCATTGAAATAAAAAAAATAGCTACGCTCAAGAATGTCGAAATGACGTTAATTTTTTACAATTTTGTTGCCCTCCCCTTTCTTTACGTCACTCTCAAATTGTCAGATTACTGGAATATACACTTTTCAGCATGTAATTAACTCACCCTACCTTAATCTGACTCGCTCGAGAATATCTGATGATCAATTTTTTACTAAACATTTTTTTTACTAATATGATCCTTCATCCTTCACGGGCGGCCTTATATATGGGGCTCATATTTGGTGGAGGTACTTAACAGGGTACAAGTTATCCCCCTGTATATTAATCTGCCACGCTTTAGTTAATCCCGAAATCCCCGCTTGGGCTCCCCTATTATAACAGAGAGACAGATATGGTCACGTTTTCATTGCCAAATACACGTTCAGCTAGGAATATATCACATATACAAATAGGCCACATTCATAAAAATACCTGAATTAGTGACTAGTGTAGGTAAACACTTTTTAAATACAAATATTCATGCATAGAAATTTATCTATGTATCTTTCAAACAATCCTGATATTGTTATTGATAAGCGTAACAATCATGTTCATTTTTTTTGTTTCAGGTAAAGCAAACATCATGACTCTAATTATTTGCTGTTGGGTATGTACATAAATATACGAGTATACTTTGGAATATCAGAATATTTGTCGCACACCAAATGTAACTCAAATCGGTTTCAGCATGGGTATACAAAAAGAAAATCGTAACAATAGCTTCGCTAGTAAACATTTCCGCTGAAAAATGAGAAGTTCATGCTAATGATTGCTTAATATTATTTTAATGTTTTCAGGAATTCCGAAGGCATTTGCCCGAGTTGAAAGCGATAATGTATTTCACGTCGGCATAAATGGAAATGTTATTCCCCATGAAACCTCCCAACTCTACTCAATATAAATTGTCAGTGATTTACCTAATTGTACGTCGTGTGGGAGAATTCGAAATCATTTCTCAGTATGCACGTCAGTTTCGTGATTTAGATGAACGTCGGGTGGTTGGTGGAAAATATTTCTTTTCGTTGTAATTTTTTTCGTGTTTGTGTGCCGTGGATTTTTGGAATTTCTTCTTGACGTTTCTCGGGTGCGAGTGGCTAGTTTCCTCCTGTCATCGGAGATATTACAGTCATCGGAGATATCAACTCAGTATGTATAAACCTCTGAGATAGCTAGCAACTCGCGCCGGCGATACGTCAGAAAAAATTTCAAAAATCCACGGCCTTCAGACCCGGTAAACAGTTACACTGACAACGTCGGCTGCAATAGTCTTTAGGATTTTGTCAAATGTTTCTTTGTTTAGAATATAAATATGAACCTGTTTAAAAAATTACAACAATTGTCTTACATATAAATTTATCTTCTCTAAAGAAACAATCACTGGATAATATATTTCGTAATGAGTAGATGATGCACTCATCATGAGAATATGCTTGGCAAAAACATATGTTGTACCTTCAGTCGAGTCGAAAATCAAACATGTGACCAACTAACTACCATCAATCACTCGTTACTGAGACTTTGGGAGATAACCTGTATGCTTGCAGTCAACGCATAAGGAACTGAAGCCGTGAGTGTCGAAATGCGGCTGAGAAGGGTTTGTCACAGAATAATCTCGGTTAACAACCCTCCGCAGAGCTGTTTACTTCCTGAATATCTGGATGAACTGCTGATGGAAATCAAAATTCGGACAGTTGCTGCTGGCAGCTTCAACGCCAAGTACCGACTATGGATCGATCACAGCCAATAATCGCAATGGTCAAACACTCCATACTCATGCTGTCAGTTATATCTAGTGCTGTGACCGGATGAGCCTACGTACTATCAAGGGCAGACTAGACCTGATGTTTCGGTTCACAGGAACGTCTTCTTCACCAGCAAATTCTAAGTTCTGTCATAACGGATTCTGATCATAATCTAGGTATCCTGATCCTGGATGATGATCCTCCATCTCGTGGTCATTGCATGAGATCTTCGATGGACTGGGCAGCTTTGGCAGCTCACGCCGAGGGGATGCACAACCCTCCTGAGGCATTCCGTTCTCCCCACGGTCTCGACGAGGCGGTTGCGTACTTCAAACTATTGGTGAATAATGCGTTCCGAGTAGACACCTCCAGGGAGGGCCGCCCGCTGAAAAGCTATCACAAGTTTCCCACGAAAGATTGAATCTCTCATATGTGGAAGGAACAATCTGAGAAGGATTCACCAACGGCCATTTTTTCCAGAGAACAGGATTGCGGTGAACAGGATGGCCAACGAAGTATAACAGGCTATTATTGACTTCCCGAACGGATGGTGGAGGAGGCTTTAGAAATCACTTGAACCTGGGGAGGATCATCTCTGACGGATCACTCGCAGGCTCAAGGCAAAGAAGACTGATCCCTCACCATTCACAGAAAGCGCGGAGTTTGCTACTCTCTCGCAGATGAAGCATTGGCTTGCCGACGCGATGAAATGTCAGGAGTTGATGATGATTGATGATGAACTGAGCTTTTGTGGAAAAACTGAAAGGAGACATCCAAGCCGCAAAAGCCAAAAAGTCCCCGGGAGGAGACTCAATAACCAAAAGGTTGTTGAAGAAATTCTTGAAAAAGTGCGTTGGTATGCTATTGAACATTATTAACAGCTCACTGACCTTGAGGTACTTCTCTAGAAGGTAGAAGCATTCGGTCGTCGTGATGATCTCGTAACAGGATCAGGACTCGTTGTTTCCACAGAAATGCCACACAATCAGTCTGCTCTTCGCAGCGGATGGGCTGGCTGAAAGAGTCGTCCTGCAGAGGCTCAATGAATAAGTCAAGGACCGAAATGTTCTTCCTGACATGCCAATCTATTCCGGTGGGACCACTTCACCGAATTACAGAAAGTTGTGAAAACACCGTCAAGGAGCTCAACAATAATAAGAAGATTCACCTAGTCTCAATGGATATTTCAAAAGTCTTTGATAGTGTTTGTCACGAATGCTTTCTTCACAAAATTCTCGAGTTTGACCTAACTCGACTCCTTTCTGAAGGGCAAGACCTTTTAGGTCAGAGTGAAACACTTTCTGTTTGATGGCAGGGAGATTCTTGCTTTCTTATACGTTGTTCATTGTACACCAGCGACCTTCTGAGGTCCGAGCGTGTGAAGCTTTCCCCGTACGCTATTTGCAATTAATTAAATGCGTTTTTACCTATCAGATTCCAAATTAAATGATTTATTAGTTTAGTTCACCTAATAAACAAAATATTGAGTCGATTATATTGAAGTTTTCCAGCTGATAAGGAGTCATACGATAGAAAAAAACGTCTCATTACAGTTGCATCTATGTAGCTACAAAGCTGAATACGTTACGGTATTAGTCGAGAAAGAGGTGCTGAGTACTATTACCTACCCTTTTGAAGATTCCAATATGAATTTACTAAATCATTATAATGGATTCAGTTTCCGGTCTTACCATAATATCAGGCTATATATGGCGCTCGAGTCGAGACAATAAATCAGGGAGTTCACTATGAAATTTTCTATATTCTCATGATAAATTTGAAACATTTGTTTCGCTCTATACGCTGGTCTCTTGCGCTTGATTCAATAATGTGGTGTATATTCCTGAAGTTTAGCGACTATGGAATAGTGACACTCATAAATGAGATATATGTGATGTTTATTTTTCAAAACAATCGTACGAAAGTGTTCCGTTCTGAGGTTCAATCTATGAATTTTGGAAAACCTCAACGTGAAATGATTATATAATGGTACAAAAATATATTTCCTGAATGAAAAGATGTTTGCTAAGATAATTTGCTCCTGCATACCTATAACAGCTGATGATGTAAAGCATGATCCAAAGGGTGAATTCATTAGGAGTTAATCAACTCATTTCACTCATTAGCCACAATTAGTCGTGTAAAAAAGTAACTCGTATCATTGATGAAATGAACGATCCACAATTCGATAGTTTCATATCCTTAGTTTGATATTTATTGACTTCAGTATAAAGTTTGGGGACTTATTGTTATGTCAGTTTGACTTTTGACAGAAGTCAAAAAAAGTTTGCCTACGAAAAATTTCGAACTGATGGGACCTAAAAATTTCCTGATTTCGACTATTACATGGAAGAAGCATGGAAATGAGCAGACAAAATTTAGCGGAACATAAATTCATGAAATCCTTTCTGCAGATTTCATTTAGCCAAACATTTTCGATGGTAAAAAAAGAGCACTGTGTCTATGGTCTATGCCTAATCCTGTTTGATCATTGGTCTCAAAGCATTCAACAGAAAAGTCATACTTCCGAAGCTCTCTACAGAGTTATGAGGAATTTTTGGTCTTAGAAAACGAAAAAAAGCAACAATTGAAAATCGATATAAATTCTTGAAAAAGGTATGATGAATTCGGAACATGAAATGCAAATCGCTAAATTAGAAGCAAAAAAAGCGTATCACTGTCAAAAATTCAGTATTGAACAATGCTGACTACTAAAGCATTTTGAAAATCCACATTTCGCACATTTGGTAATTCTGACGGAAATGTATAAGAAATTGTTCGCAAATCGTTTTCATTATACGTGAAGAGTTACATTTGTTGGGGGAGATCCATATCTAAACTGTACACCCATCTGCTCTGAGAAACATTCTCATCCATCTCCATCAAGATGAAGAAGTGAAAGATCAAAAACTTTCTTTTTCAAAAATGTATCTCTCCTAGAAATATACCCTTTCATTTCAAAAAGGATTGTGATGCAAATTGTGGCTAAGAAAAAACCAGGTTAATTGTTATAGGAGAAAAAGATGAAAACGAAAAACTAGGAAGACATTACTGTTGAAGTTCATCAACAATTATTCATTTCCAGGTACGCCTGAAGAAGATATTGTATAGCGAAACGTGTTGCGTTTATGTGAAACTGTATAGTGAACATCTCACTTAAAAGTGTTTCTGAAATGATTCATGAATCTTTAAACACTACCAATAGTAACATTTTTAATTAGTTACTTTTGACATTCAAATTTCAACCATTTGTCGCTTTAGAGGTAAAATCTATTCAACTAATATGATATATCCATCATCTAACCAGTATTTTTCGTGAACAGCAAGTTTTCTGCATTTCCTTCCGCCAAAATTTGAAAATCACCTTGCATATTCCAGTCTCGTTCCTCCTATAATAACAATCAAATGAACGTAACTCGGTAAATAGGGTTATAGCTGGCACTTGGGCACATGGACGGTCTTGCATGAAGCAGGCAGTTACCGGCTCCTCATTCTCACAGATAGAACCTGGGGCGCATATAAAAAGGCCACAAGTTTTCGATATTCCAATCGATTCCAGCACGACTTGTAAAAGAAGTCGAGCAATGCAATTCCGTTTCATTTCTGAAGAAGTGAATTAAATTTGTATAATATACTTTATTTCCATGAAGAAAACGTAAATTTCATCTGGGAGTTGGAAACAAGGGTACTTGTCACGAACTTAACTACTAAAAATTTCCCTATAAGTTTTTACTTCAGTTGGGAGACTCGAAATAAAAGTTTGAAGAGAACGTCCTCTGGAAGTTTGTTAATAAGTGTACGGTACAAGCTATACAGGAAAGACGGAACGACAAGGAATGTTTTGTACTCCCACTTTCTACGAGTATATGAGAGAAGTTTGGTCACTTATAGATTCGGTAGAACCTCATCATATTTAGAATCATAACATATGAATTCAATTGCATGAAAACTTGCCGTATATTTGGTATTTTTTTCATAGGAAGATTCTAATAGTGTATGCTATCTTTCTAATTCGATAGTTTGTGTCAAATGAGAAAGTATTTGGGCTTGAATTTAGTAGTCCAATTGATTCTGCTAATAATTGTAAGTATATTCAGATAGGTTTCAGCCGTTTGATAGATTGAAATGAGTACGAACTGAAGGAAAGTCTTGATTATCACCTAAATAATACTTTTGGAATCCGTATGTCATCAAGTTTCATTGAATTATGGGTAAATGAAATTGAATTCTGTTATTTGGAAATTGTGGTATATCTTGATTTTGGTTCGCCTGAGGTCTACTATTCTATACATTTGGCTAAAAAGTAGAGAGTTTGCCTATTTGACATTCTATGCTGTGGAAATGGGACCTATATGACCACAGGTATTGCATGTCCTACCAGTTGTTGGTCGAAAGTTTCGTCTATTCGCTCGAATTTGTCAGGATCTCTCATGTTTTCATTTTCAAAATAGAAAAATTACATTTCGCTACTTATTTCAATACAGGCTACTACAATCTCTAGAATTGAAGACAAGAATGACTTGAATTATCTGCGATTGGTGTAACGATAAAAAAAGTCTGTTTAAAATGTGTTTTTCCGTTAATCCGTGGAAATAGTAAATAATGCCATTATTTCGATTATAGTAGACTTACCTTGGTTTCTGGTCTGTAGTTGATTTCGAACGTGTTAGACGTACTGGAGATCTTCAATTGATTATGGGTGATCTCAAGACTCTTCAAAATATAAATGCAATATTGTTTTGATTTTGACATAAATTCCTGGGTTCCTACAACTCAACAGTTGAGTCCTACTTCTGAGTTTATTTTTGGTGTAATTCACAACAAATGATGTTTACAGTATGCACAGTCACAAGTATTCAAGAAAATATTTGAAGATAATTCATCACTTTCAAATTCGGCTGCTATTGGGATAATTTTTGATTTGCATGTTTTATTCACATCTGGTACGTTTTGAATCATTTTGATCTAAACTCATCGAATCTGAAGTTCGAACTAGTGAACGATTATCAGAATAATCAATCTGCATCATTATTGATTTGTTCTAGTCGATGAAATAAATCTCGAGATGAATAGAGACAATTCGATATCGAGTTACAGTTTTAGCAATACTTACTGTGATTTGCCGCGTTTTGATTTGTCAAGCCAGGACTGTTAGTCCCGTTAGTTAGGACTCGCTTGTTCAAGCAAAGTTTTCACTTTTAAATAACATTTTTTTTTGAATCTATAAAAAATATAAGTACCTTACAAAGAAGCAAATATTAATTGTCAATGAACGTCAATTTGATCTCACAGGTTTCATGTACATGTTCGTAAGCAGCGATGTCAGCAGAAAACGTTGGAAAACAGAAAAAGTAAAATATCTGCTGACTCTACTGACTTAACAGATTATCTCTGGGCTGGATTTGTGGCTACACCGGCCTGGATGGCAATAAGGCTGCTGACTCCCTTGCAAAGGAGGGGGCTGCAAGCACATTCATCGGTGTCAGGATAGCAAGAAGATTTATGGAGTTCTGTCAGAATCTTCCAGGATTGACTCATTCCAAAGCATTTATGGACCCTCCGAAGCTTATTACCAAATAGTTGTTGGAATACAGTAGGGATGAACTACGATGTCTAACAGGCCTTCTTACAGGTCACTTTGTGCCTGCCCCGCTGGGGACCGAATCAGTTTTTTAGAGTTAGGCAGAGCCGTAGTCTTACCATCTTCCTGAAAGACCACTGACCCTACAAATTAATGAATTAATCGGCTTTGTTAACAAGCCGGGTTTATTGGGTTGAGTGTGAATAAGTGTAAGCCACAATAAACCCTTGCAGGTTGCAGAAGGGGTCGAATAGACTCAGTCACTTTGGACCTAACCTTACTTAACCCCTTACGGAGCTCTGAAAGGCGGTCAGTTGCGAAGCCAATCTTCGAAATCCACCGCCGACGACAATCGTCCTTTATCTTCACTGCAAAGCAATTAGTTGAAAATCAGAACCCAACCACACGGCACTTTCGAATCATAACAAGACAACACTTTTTTATCGACCTTTTTTGGGTATTTGTTACCTTCCACGATCTGAAAAATATAAAAATTATAATGGAGAACTTTATACAAGTGTAGAAGGGCAAACTTTTCAGTTTACCCCGATAAGTTACTGCGTAAAAATCAAAGTATTTTTACAAAGTAAAATATTCTATATATATCAGTAACTTAACAGATGTCAAAAAAAACATCTTTGACATCTGTCGAAGAAGTAATGAAATAAGCTATCAAAAAAAGAATATCTGCGAATATATTCGAATATAATAATTTCTTTGATAGGCAATATTGTTAAATACGACAAGTTACTGATAAATGGAAGATTTTTCTTTGTGAAAAGTACTTTGATTTTTACGCAGTAATTTATTGGGGTAAACTAAAAAGTTTGCCCTTCTACACTTGTATAAAGTTCTCCATTATAATTTTTACATTTTTCAGATTGTGGTAACAATTACCCAGAAAAGGTCAATGAAAAACTGATTTTTTCCTCCACAAAAAATGACTTTCGTTGGATATTAATTTATTCTGTTTGTATTCCTAATCGTGCATTAAAAAATAATAAATTAAATAAATGAACATATCAAAATTAAATTGTATACCCCGGTTGATTTTTCAATTGAATTAAAAAGCGGTATTTGATTTTTTCTGACATGACGTATGGTGTCACTCGACTATTATTTTTTGTCAACTTTTGAGGTGAAGGTTATTGTGTAAGGATAGCTGGAAAAAAGTTGTTTTTGAGTAGTGATGTGTCCTTATTGAAAGTGGAATTACCGTGTTTCTCGATTTTTTTCACAGTCACAATTTCAAGGTGCATATTCATGGTGGCTCTTTCCAACTGAAATGCACTGTATGTCCCAACTAGCAATTTTATATTTTATAATGGTTGTGAAAACATTTCGTAGAAACAAATTATAAAACTGTATTTCTCCCAGAAATGTTTTCAATATGTTTATAAAACAGCTACATAAACAGTTTTATAAACATTTCGGCAGCTACTATAAAATTTTTCTAAAACTCTTGAAAAATACTTTCGTAAAGAATCCTACAAAAAAATTGAAACACAATTTTACAAAAGATTTTTTAGTAATTCCAAGAAAGCGTTATAAAATATAATGCTAGCGCAAGAAGTGATTTTGTATTGGACACTCGGAAAATATAATAGATATGTCACCGGTGAAGACATTGTTTGTGCTTCAAAGATTGATATTTCAACTGCGAATGAAATTTTATTGACAAATATATAGCCTACAATTAATAAAATTTAAGCGCGCCACTCTTTTATTAAAATTTTTGGAAAAAATTATTAATTATACAAAAATTCACTCTATTGACGTAATAATTTTCCAGTTGCAAATCAACTCAATTTGTTCTCAATAATATATTCTTATAATATCTATGTACTTTTCATCTGCAAATATTGCTATAAGTGCAGTATTTCATATTTTCAACTCATCTAATGTCAATATTCCGAATCGATATCATTTCAAAATGGCGTCGTTATATAAAATAATTTGATATCAGTAGCAAGTTTTAATGGATTTCAGCTTGTATGTTACCCCTATAAAACCATTAAGAAACAGTTACCTAGTTCTAGAAGAACAGAACGGCAGAGTAGAACTACTTTCAAAGCTATAGATTTCTATAAAAATGATGACTCGATTTCTCACGTATTGTTTGCATAAATATTATCTGTTGGGATATTTTGGCTGAGAGGCTCCTTCCATCGATTATAAGGGCTGAATTTTGAAGTAGTGTTGAGCTAGTGATTTGAGTGTATATGAACATGTTCCTCCACTCAGAACGACGTATTTTAATTATAAATAATCCTGTTTTTAACAAGAACAAATTTGAAACACTAGGTTACGTGGGTCTTCGTCTAAAACGAACCACTTTCCTCAATTTGTTTCTAGTGACCAATATTACACGACGTTATTAGGCATATAGTTATTGGGACGCTATTCAAATTAAACTTGAAAGATGATACTCCATTACAAGACCTCTGAAATCAATGTCAGCTGGTTCTTCTGAAGTGATTCATTTTATTCTTGGCGACAGCAAATATATATATTGAAGAAAGCAATTTGATTTTATAACAGTTATTTTATTTGAATTGAAGGGGTTAGGTATACATCGGTATACACCGATGTTTCGCCTTAAGACAGTGAGGGTGACAGTGTTCCATGTAAGTGCAATTTACTACCATTCATTTAAAGTAGAACTCATGTGAATGATATCTGATTTTTGTTCTACAACGAGTGTTTGAAATACAAACTGTGTAGAGAAAAGTATCTTCTGTATAATTCAGTGTTCGTATAGCAGTATTTGTTTCGGAAGAATTTTTTTCTTTCGTGTAATTCAATGTTTATATGAAGGTAGGTGTTTCAGGAGGACTTTCTTTCAGTTTGTGTCTGAAAGTTACTTCTTTGCATGATATACACATCCATGTATAGAGTTACTCATTTTAAAATTGATTACTTCCTTCCTTTCCTTGGAAGATTCCCTCATCCTTGTTTTTTGTATTAATATGGAGTAGTTGAAAGCCAAAAACTTTTTTCCCAAAAGTTATTTTATTGTTTTGGAATTGTAGTAGATACACCATACTATGAAATACTTGGGAAATTATCATTAAAGTGACAATATGATAGTGAAAATAAAATTGTGTTTGAAAGCATTCCAGTAAAATAATTTCATCAAAGCTTCAGAAAGCTGTTATGAAATAGTCTTGAAATAGTTTTATAAAGAGCATTAAAACCTCACAGGAAAGTGCTTGTAAACTTCTACAAAACAGTTTGATTTTATAGGAGAATATGTTAGGAGAATAAGTTAATTGTAAAAAAGTTTCTGTGAGAATTTCGTGACTATTTTATAACGTATTTAAAATTTCATTTTATGAACGTTTCTATGACGAATTTATAAAACACTTTTATTGCATACAACTGTATTCTATTCACGGCTCGTGTAATATAATCAATTGTCATGTTGGAAGTAATTATAAAATACCAACAAAATAAAACTTTTGCAGCACCATGAAATTATGAAACAATTTTGCTGGTAGGGGTTATAGTACTGTTGTTGAATTTTTATGTTTCAGATATTGAACTGACTATACTTCACTTCATTATCGAATCACAGGTAAAGACAATATCCATAAATAAATTTAATAAAAATAAGAAAGAAGCGGAGAACGTGTCAATGTAACCTGTATCTGAATCTCAAATAACTCATTTTCCAGTTGATTTGCGCCGTAGAGTGGAAATAAAATAGGTTGAGTGTTTCCATGCTCATAACTTTATGTTTTTTGATTCACTAAAAAAATAACTATACTTTTCTCCGTTCGAATCTTGAGCCTTCCGCAACTTCCCATCTTCCAAAACTAATGAAGTTTATGTAATAACTTCCTGAAACTGTCCGCATAGAGTCCCTCCCGTCTTGTGCTGACAATAATTCCAAAGTCTCTTAACAATGCCTACGCGTGTCCAGTCTTTGTCAACACTTGTGAACAGCACATGCATGCAGACTTGTTAAGTAGCAATATGTTCGTTGAACAATGCTGGATGATGTATTGTGCAGGAGGAACGAGAGGATGTAATATCGCAGTCATATTGTACCAGCATCCGAATTGTCATATCTCCTGCTCTCTACAGCGTGAATAAACTTTCCATTCCGCATCACTTGAATCTATTGTTTCTCTTTCGGTGAATAATTAAAACTGGATATTAGCGAGGGATTTTATTAATACCGTTCGTGTGGGATACCTTACTATAAACTGTACAGCGTATTTTCAGTCGATGGACTCTGATGAATAGGTTTTCATTAAACGAATGCTGTTCGAAGAGGAAATGTCAGCGTTTTCAGTTGAAAATTGGATCCCTTAGGTATTTTCAGATGAAATTGGAAATATTCGAAGAAATTCTTTAATTTCCAAAAATGTGTTCTGTAGTGCACGTGCTCGAGCTGAAACTAATGAGGCACTGTCCTAGATTCCTATATCATATATACGGATGTATTCAGAATTATAAAAGAACCATATATCAGGAGGAAGCAATGAAAAATTCCATGATAATAATTAGAGAATTTTCACTATAAATTCATTTCAAGACGCGTTTCGCTATACGGGTGGCTCATCAGTTGGATTGGTATATCAAACTATTCTACAATGTGTTGTGGTTTGTTTCTAGGTTTTTCCGTAGTCTTCTTTGGTTACAATCTCCAAACGTTTCAACTGCAACTGCGAGAGTCATCTTTCATGAAACTATAGCTGAAGCTCTCATTTCAGTCACGACAATTATAGTGTTAACTTTTAGCGCAATTTCTGTAATGGTGGGTTCACGCATAATTCCCGCACGATTTGAGTGACATGACTTAGTTTTTTTGCCTTTCAGTGCTGAGTTTTTTAAAGGACGAAACACAAGCATTACAGAAAAATCCTTAAGGGCTGCATGAGCGAAAGTAGCGATTCACATTGGATTTGATTCTTTGGAGATTAAATTCATTCAGAAAAACGTTCACAGAAAGTTTATTCCACATAAACGCAGTTCCCCAGATGAAAGAGTTCTTAAACAGTGAATTTCGAGGTGTATTAAGTTGAACCTCAAAAAGATGAGCAGCCACAGTTCGTCGGGTATTTCTGATATGTATTTCTCTTGGTGGAATCAAATGTGCCAGTCACTTGAACATTTCCCAGAGCAGAGACACAAATCCCAACCTTTCTGCGATGTTCCAGGCTATCAAAATTGCACGTGATGTTCGTGTCTCCAATAAGGAGAATGGCTCTTTTCTGAGTGGAATCCAGCAACTTCAGGGTATGTTTGGGAGCAGAGCTTCATATATGAGAACAATACACCAAAGAAGGTCTTTTGAGCTTTACAAAGCATCAAAAGTTGATGAAGTGTGAACAGTTTTCTGGTTCGGAACAGTGTTCCCAGCTTTTGAGAAGCAGTCTTTGCAATTCCAGCGACATGATTGTGCCAAGACATATTGGTGTTCATTTTAACTTCCAACAAACTTATCGAAGCAGATATCGGAATTTTCTGACCTGACATTATTATATCCAGTTCGGACACATTTATCCTCTTGGAGAAAACCGATGCCTGGGTTTTTGTGGCATTGAATTGACTTTGACTCCAATTCTGAATCTCTTCTAGATCCTCATTCACCCGGCAGTACATATGTGGGGTTTCATAAAACCCAGCTTTCAAAATAAACTGAATGTCAGATTTATGCGCACGCCTATCCCAGTGGCTTCTGATCTATATCCCCACCATTGATTTCAAATGTTATTGCAGTATTCCGTAGGCAGTGAGTGAGACTATAAGCAACTAAAATGCTCTGGGGTGTGTCAAACCCATCTATGTACTTACGTTTATGATTTTATTAGTTTATATAAGTGATTATTTTTGACTTACTTGAATTAGGAAAATCATTCACCTATTTTGATTAGCTAAAATATCATGTCGTACGAAGAAGAACAAAAAACGCTTGAAGCTTTATGGGCTGAATGTGAAGAAGACACCGTCGAATCGGGATGCGAAGACGATACTCTCTGAAAGCGACCACAATACCGACTCAAAGCACGACATAACAATAGAAGATGAAGTTTTTGCCGGAAACTCAGACAAAGAGAACTCAGAAACGGTTTTCCAAAATGAGATAGAAAATGAAAATATCGACGGACCTCCACAAAACAAGGAACTATATCTCGGAAAAGATAAAACAAACTTTCATCAAATCAACGAGTTCGAACAAGAGCAGACAATATCATCACACAATATCATTACTCATCACTAGAAGTGAAATTGTATTGTAATTTATCTGTTTAGGCAGAATTACTCATTTATCAAATTGAGTTTTGTAATTAGCTACTATTATATAAGACATTGTAGAAGAATGTAGGAATTTAGGCTTTCACGGCTGATGGCGTCAATGTTTTGGTTGGTTTCTTCTGGTTGGTGATCTTCTTTGGTTACAATCTCAAAATTTCAGTGGCGTAGTCGAAGTACTCTTCTTGACGTATCAACTGAAACTGAAGCTCTGATTTCTACCTTGTCATTCGTAGTGCTGATTTTTTGCGCACTTGACTACGTTTTAGCGCCTTTCAATGCTGGGTGTCAGATCTTTGGTAAAGATATATGTTTTCTATTCCTTTCTGTTGAAGTTCTCTTGATGTTTGTGTATTTCTATGGCTTCTAAATACATTCTTGTTGAAATAATGGTTCAACGTTGCCAGCCTCTCGGTATTTTGGAAAGAATCTTGTGTTCACCATCAGACAATGTATGTTCAGTAGCTGCAGACTTCATGGTCTGTTCCAATCGGCAACTCCGCTTATACTCGACTAGGCGGGTACAAGTGCTCCTTTTTGTCTATCCGATATAAACGAAAAGCACTGGTACTGATATTCAACAAGGATTTATTGAGAAGTCATAGAATTATACAAACCCTAAGAAAACTTCAACAGAAAGGAAGAGAGAACATGTCAACCAAAGATTTGGCACGAAAATTACAGTGCCGTGAACCGAACTAGTTTTTTATATGCTCGCAACAACTGCAAACTCAGGAAAAATGAAAGGAAAGAACTTCACAATCGGAGAATTAGGGATAAACTGCTTACCAAGCAAATGGTTCAATTGCAACAACATCCATAGAAAAAGCTACTACCTGAACAATTTGCGTCCCACTCTACAGTCGATTTTCTGGGAAAGGCATCACCCACTATTTCCACTGAAATTTTGAGATTATAACCAAAGAAGATCACGAGAAAACTGGAAACCCAACCAAAACATTGACGCCAGTTGTAAAAGCCTAAATTTCTACATTATTCTACAATGTCTCATATAATAGTAGCTAATTGAAAAACTCAATTTGATAAATGAATAATTCTGCCTAAACAGATAGATTACAATACAATTTCACTTCTAGGAAATCATAAAATTGATAAATATATTGAATATTGACATTTTATGAAAGCAAGTTGAATGAAGGCGAATGTATAGATTCTTTATGATCGTTTGAAAGGGAATTTCAATATTTGCGTTGATTGATTTCCAGAGAGTCCAACAATTTTAGTTTATTGATTTGTTTATGTAGTATGTCGTAGTCCATGTTGAACTTGTGATTGTTCTCTAACACACTTCAATATATTAGTTTGTAGACCCTAATTTTTTATTCTTGTATATTTCTGACTTATTCCTTATATGTCTACCCAAGAAATCACCAGTCTAATATGCTATGTTGATGTTTCTTTTTGTTAGTAGTTTTTTCATTTCATTTGATACAGTTAGCTATGATCAACTTCTAAAGGTACTTGAGAGTATTGGATTCAGAGAAACATCCTACCAACTCCTCTATAGTTATCTCTATGAAAGGAACCAATGTGTGAAAATCAAAGACACTCTCAGTGAATCTCGAATAGTACAATATGGGATTGTTCTGGGTCCAATTATCTTCAATATCTACCTAAACGATCTTTTTATGCTAGATGTAGAAGTAGTCATTTACAAATCGGAAACGTGGAGCTGTCTGAAAGAAAAAGTTGAAGAAAATTTCGAAGCTAAAATTCAATGGTTTGAAAGTAAACTACTGAGTTTCAATATGGCTATAACATTTCACATTACCTTTACATCTTATCCTAGCTATTTACCAACTTTCAAATAACTACTTATAAAATATGGTAATGTGAATATCACTATTTCTTCAGTGAATAAAATAAAGTATCTTGGTATATATATAGATGCCCATTTGAAATGAGATGGACATATTGACTATTTTGGGAAAAAAATTACATAGTGTTACATATAGATTGAAATACATGACATCCTACCTAGATATAGTTCAAATACTCATGCTATACTATACCTTGTTTGAAACTCACCTCTCCTATGGGATAGTTGCCTGGGGAGCAGCAAGTAATTCTCACATAAAAATCTTAGAATAAATTCAAGAATTACCTCTGAAAATAATGACAAATAAAAAAAGAACTTACCCCACAGAAGCGCTATATGAGGAAACATTGACTTAGGCATAAGCCAACTTTACTTCTTCAAAACTGTTGTGAGGCAACACAAAAATGAAGATGAACTTGAAAAAATTGTATAATAACTATACGTAATTTTGATGTAATATCTGTATATAATTTTTCTAGTGCTTTTTATGTTCATGCTAAATGTTCCATTCATATTGACTATATATGATTTTAATGCAATATCTGTAGACAATTTTTCCAGTTTTTTTTTTGTTCATACCGAAAGAAACTTTAATTTTTATATTTCATTCATTATAATTTATTGTATAATGTATAATGTATAATGTATAATGTATAATGTAAAATGTATTGTATAAATATAGCCCACGCACAGGTTTGAATAGCAAATAAATATTATTATTATTTTTTTTCACCGTAGTGTGCGCTGATCAGGCTCTATCCCCCGAAGCCCAGATGACCTCTCCTCACACCGTGGGGTAAGTGATCATTGGGTCCGAGAATCATGTGCCATGAGCATACGCAGTGAGCTAAGAATGACAGCCTCCTGCATCTGTGCGGCTAAGATTTCTGCCTTAGTACGGCCAGCCGGTATGATTTTAAGATTCGAGAGAAGAGAGGACATCATTCCACCAAGGATTCCAATAATCAGAACAAACATCTTGACAAAGTGATCTGGATAGAGTCTACGGAGTTCGAAGAGAAAATCTTGATATTTTATCCGTTTTTCCTTCTCTTTTGAAACGATATTTATCTCGCCAGGAGCTGAAAACTCCACGACAAATATCGTTTTGCTCTGGTGATCGAGAAGGACTACATCAGGCTTATTAGCTTGTATGAGCCTGAGGGTGGGGAACGAATAGTTCCAATAAATTCGCCACTTCTCGTTTCCCAAACGGATTCCATATCCCCTGGAGCGTAGGGCAACACCGGTGTTTCGTCAATACCGTATGAGTGCCGTAGATGGTAATATAGCACTCTTAGGGCCGCGTTATGTCGATGGATATAGGCCGAGACCGCATATGCTGGACATACAGATAGCAAGTGCATTAAGGTATCGGGCGCCTCGCGGCAGGCCCTGCACCTTGTGTCGGTAGACCAAGGTGTTGAAGACACCATCCTGACGACTTTACAGGCTGTATCCAGCACCATTCTGTGATGTAGACACTCCAATAGAGATGCATTATTTTCATTATTATTATTATTATTATCTAATGATTTTCCTGTGTATTTAAGTGGTTGTAGGTGTGAATGTTATCGGACAAACGAACAGAGATATCAAATCAGGGTTCTACAAAATAACATGTGGCGCATGCCCAAAAGTTCATATTAGAAGGACTTCAAAAAATTTCAAGTCGATAATCTTTGAACATAAAAAAATATTTGTACTGAAAAAAATCAATTTCACCTATGGTGGTCACTTTTTAGAAAACTCAAATATTTATCAAAACAACATTCAAATCCAATTTCTTTGGGCTCGCTTACTTATCGGAATAGAGGGCAATGAGAATGCCGATAGTTTAGCCAAGAATGCCAAAAAACTTCAAGAGTGCACAATTACTTGCTCCGACATTTGCTATAACGATCTAAAACCGCACATCAGGAAAGCCGTAATATCCGTGTGGCAGACGAAATGGAACATATCTAAAGCCAAACTTTCAGAAATCAAATCAACAGTACTACCATGGAGCAATCTACCTCAGAAGAGAAACATTCAAACAACCTTACCCAGACTACGAATTTGACACACACGCCTAACTCACAGTTATCTCCTCAAGAGAGAAGAAGTCCCCACGTGCTACATCTGTGAAACATCATTAACTGTGAAACACTTTTTGGTGGAGTGCCCGCTATACACAAATGAGAGATTAGCAAATGAAATGACAGAATATCTAAAAGTATTACTGAACGGTCAATCAAACGATAAGCTATCAAAATTTCTGAAAGACATCAATTTTCTACATAAAATATGAGTTACTAGTTACTTCTAATTCACTCATTGTCAATGTAGTATAAAAAACGTATTATGTAAATTACTGTGAAGCTAATAACCCCTGGCGGTTGAGACCTAAATGAAAAAAAAAATAAAAAAAGAACGCTTGCTAGATCTAGGCTCCAATACGTATTGTCTCGCATGCAGACACTATTCAACTTTACAATCGTGTGTTATTTGACTCCTTTTTGGAGTTCCTGCCAACAATTGGTATATTTGGCCCCAGTGTGCGAGGAAAGATTCATGGACTTCTGACAGAATCTACCAGGATTGGCTTACTGCAAGGCGTTCATTCACCCTTCGAAGCTTGATACCAAACAGTTGTTGTACTACAGTAGGGATGAACTACGATGTCTAACAGTCCTTCTTTCAGGTCACTGTCATTTGAATCATCATATGCCGAGATTCGGACTGTCGGAAAACAGTGTGTGTTTCCTCTGTTTGGAAAATGATGAAACAGCAGAGCATATACTTTGTGCCTGCTCCGCTGGGGACCGGATCAGGCTTTTAGAGTTCGGCAGAGCCAAACTCTTACCATCTGACTTGAAAGACTATTCACCGTACAAACTAATCGGCTTCGTTAAGGAGCTGGGTTTATTTGGTCGAGTGTGAATAGGTGTGAGCCACAATAAACCCTTGCGGGTTGCGGTGGAGGGTCCAATAGACGCACTCACTTTGGACTTGACCTAACATCAATTCCTAACTCTAAAACTGGCTTCTAATTTTATCTAACAGGGTACACTTTCACTTTCAGACACACATCAATGATTTCAGGTGGAAAGCCGGAAAAATTTTTCACGTGAAATTTCCCGCTTCAACAGAGTGATTTATACAGGGAGGTTTGTGATTGTTCGTAGTTGTCATGCCATCACACTTTGCTATTTCCAAACTTTCAAAAGCATCCAAAAGTCTAATATCACATACCGGTCTCAATAATTTCAGACAGTTTTCATTTATTCTATTGCCTTTCTCCCTTGCGTTTTACCGTCACTAGATTTCTCTGCTCTCCGAAATCGCATATGTGCTACGTGTTTTTTAACACGAGTTTGATTAGCTCGCTTATTTTTTTCACAGCCCTCTCAGCTTTATTTCATATATCTCCGATATTTCATTTTCCATCATCTTGTTTTTAGGATTAAAAAAACCTGTTCAAAACCTGTTTTCACGTTTACCAGTTGACGCTCCCCTACGAACGGCAACTCTCAAAAGTCGAAACTAGTGCGAGCTAAGGACTAACGAGGTCTCATCGTTGATTCCTAGCAAGGGTAACCTATAACATTTGTTGAAGTGAGCAATAAGCTTTGAAGGCTATTTTTAGTGTACTTTGCTTCATACGGAAGGACTTATGTCTTTTGGAAAAGTCGAAGATATACGAAGATTCTTCCTAAATTTATGTATCCTGATTATCGTATTTACTATACTTGAAGGACGACCGTTGCTTTCAGCCAAGTTCCAGATAACATTTTCCCCAATATCATATCTTTCTTTACTCAAGGGAAACGTAACAAGCCTGTGGACAAGAAAGTTCAGTTCTACCATTTTGTGTTGTGGTCAATGATTTGGGCTATCAGGATGATATCTAAAAGTACTGGTAGGTATTCTTTCTATAAACTAACCCTGGTTACTTATAATCACCATAATACATCCAAGAATTGTAACTTCTCGTTGTTCTGGGTTTCATATGTGAACTTAAAGTTCAGGGATCTGCTTGAGTTCAAAATAAGTCCTCTATATTGGATCTCTGTATAAAAAATCGCTATATATCATATGGATGTCGGATAAAAGTCTATTCATGAATACGTAAGCTATATAAAGGGGGACAGTAGGTTTTTCTTTGCCGTTCCTTCGTGATGTCTTTCGAAACAGTTTTTGAACTGGAAGCAAATCTGCTCCTTGCAGAATTAAGTTAGTTATATGTAATCTACGATTGTATCTCCACTGAGAGAATTGGCCCTCAGTGGATCCTTCAAATATTTAATAGTTTCTGGTATAGAAACACTTGGAAACAATGAGGAATCCTCGTTGAGGATGCATCAAATGATATTAAAATCTTCCAATTACCCAACTTTACATCCTTAATTTTATCTATAAATTCAAGTGAATTAACAAAAGTCAAACTTAATTGTGAGAGTGCGTATCAAACTGTATGGTTAACTATTTAGTAATTTTATAAGTAGGGGCATTTATGGTGGAGACAATTAGTTGCATCGAGTTGCTAGATCTGTGAATCTTTTGTAAACCTCATATTTTATGGACTGTAGGATTAGAAACCTGTAGAATAGTAGAGAATCATGTTCAGAGTCGATGCGATCACATTATTTTGTCAATTCTTGAGTGTCTTTTTAATTTCTGACATCATATCAGGAAATTGGTTCCTTTTTAATTCATTATAAGAACCGTTCTCAGTCAAATTATCGATTCTCTCATAGTAATCTGATTTGTCCAATAGAACAACATCATTGCCTGTGTCTGACTTCCGATATGAAACTTCAGTCTTTTTCAATCTGATAATCGTTCTTTCTTTTCATACCTGAAATCATTGATGTATGTCTGAAGTTGTACCCTGTTAAATTCAGATCAGTTCTAGAGTTAGAAATCAATGTACTTCATCTCCTGGAGAAGCCTACTTGGTTGGTGAAACGCGCGTTGAGAAGAGTATTGCAGTTCTGGTGTTTGGAAACAGTGTTTTTTCCGAACATTCAATACATTTCAAGTAATATATACTCGCAATTATTCCCCCTGAAAATTGCTCCCTCCCGAAATTCAGAAATGACCTCCTCAATTTATGGATTTCAGTCCTTTGCAATAAAAAAAAAAGAAGTGTTCTGTTTATTTGTGAGATTGAAGATCTTCGAATATAAGAAAATGTGAACACCAGAATAATAGAAACCGAGACATAAGGAAATGGTAGCAGAGCATATTTGGATTGTGCACATATTGAGGAATTATTGGTACAACGCCAAAATTCTAATGATAGAACACGAAAGGAAAGTGCTTTCGAAACAACTAATTTTATATGAACATTGAATTATCCGAAAATCACTTTTTCCCAAGTATTAAAAATATTAATTAAGGAATTGAGACATAAAACATTCATAGGAATGCTACACAACATAATATAT
>WOGO01000379.1:0-24536 GCA_015342085.1 Leptinotarsa defecta | reverse complement strand
GATATTTTTCTCGAGAGAATTTATCTGGTTGAAGCTGGAATGATTCTGCAACCATGTTAGGAATCACACGTTAAAAGGTAAGACCTCGTTAGTCCTTAGCTCGCATAAGTTTCTCAACTTCTGAGAGATGTCGTTCGTATGGGGGTGGCAGCTGATTAACGGAAAAACAGATTTTAAACAGATTTTTAAACAGATCATTAATTGCGCTCAAACCTATAGAACATAATCACGCCACTCGTGTTAAAAGCGAAATGTTGAAGTTCCCAAAATGTGACAAAAATATTGGACAGATAAGTGTGTTGTATCTAGGCCCCAAATTATATAATAATTGAAATTGATATGTAATAAAAATTCATTCAAACATAATTTGAAAAAATGGATTCTCAATACAAATAGGATATTCTTTAGTGACCTAGCGAACAATAATATGTAATTAATAATGAAAAACTACCATTTTCCGATTCTGACACAAGTACCGATAGTGAAAATAATATACCTATTGTTACTAACCTACCGAATGTGAAAAATTCAGCATGGCTGACCTATAATGATTAATTTCTGGATTATGAAAAAGAACAGTATCGCAGAACCCTTACATTGTAATTGCCAAGTAGATTTTCTCTCACGTACATGCTATCACTTGCTTCTGTGAATACATATGTTCATTTCATGGTATTTATGTAAGTTCAATTGCTTTTTGTTAATTTCTTGTTGTTGAATAAACATAATTATTACTATTATATTGAAAAAAATTGTTTTTGAAGTTTTTTCACGCATGAAAAATTATAGTGATCCCAATGATCCTATAAATGTGGTAAAGAGTTAGATTCCGTGAAATACTGAATCACGTGACCTGCTAAAATATAGCCTAAACATGGATTAATTGAATTTTTATTGCGACTCAAAATTCAACCCCCAGACCTTTGAAGGCTAACGGTTCTTATACTTTGTTTCATTTCCAGGTGGAACAGAGGGATGTGCCGGGAATCGATTGCGCTTACTTGGCCATGGATACTGAAGAGGGCGTTGAAGTCGTCTGGAACGAGGTCCAGTTTTCGGAAAGAAAAAATTTCAAGAACCAAGAGGAAAAAATCCAACTAATTTTCGAAAATCTCACCCAGCTTGAGCATCCGAACATTGTCAAATTTCATAGATATTGGACTGATACGCATAACGATAAACCACGGGTATGTCTTCAAATATTTTGTATTTATAAGTTTTTTTCATTTGCTATAACTTATCAGAGCTTATCTATGTGGAGTTTCTCATCATAATATTAGGTTAAAATTATTTAAAAATATTTTTTTCCCGAGCAACGATGGGGGAGAATCGCTAATGCCGTTATATTTGATATTCTAACTCATAGAAACTCTATTGAGAATGAAAAGCATATCGATCTTTTTATTTTTTGTTTCAAAAACATCAGATTTTTCATATTGAAAACTATTTACAGTAGTTACAAGATTTGTTCAAAACGTTAAAGTGAAAACACTATTCCAAAAATTTATATATTCGATTCAAAAAGTTTCGCAATCGACATATATGATTGTCATAACATCGGAACACTTTGTTATTATTTTTTAAACAGCTCTCGTATTATTTTACTTTTGATGATATGGAGAATCTGATACTTTGAAACAGCTTATTAATGTCCAAAATGTTGGTTTTGAGTAGTTTTCTACAATATTAATCGTCACTAATCGTCACCGTGTTAGGAATCACACGTTAAAAGGTAAGACCTCGTTAGTCTTTAGCTCGCACAAGTTTCTCAACTTCTGAGAGTTGTCGTTCGTATGGGGGCGACAGCTGAATAACGGAAAGACTGCTCTTAGCAAAGCCGATACTTTATTAAATAATAAATAATGTAATAGTTGCTTACTTTTTAATATTGATAATAAACAAACTTTGTTTCACTATTAATCAAGGAATTAAGTACCTATTTACAAAAAATATAAACTATACTCTACCCTTGAGATTAAAAACGACCGCTGATGTCACGTAATTTGAATCCGCGAACGTTATAAAATTGCAACAGAATTAGAAAATGTTCAGTGTTTGTATAGTTTGATTTATACTGTTCTATTTGTATTCGAAAAATTTGGTGGAAGTTTCAGTGTAGGAAAATAAAATTTTCAAGAGTTTTCTTGTTATGATTCTGCTGTTATCCTTGATAAAAACTCCCACAATAGTGAGAGTAGCGGCCCAGTCCTGATTTTTTTCGTTGAATGTGATTTCCACTAAGTCGTAAATGAATTACGATAAACAAATGGTTTTTTGGCAGGACAACAAGAATTTGAATTGAATTAGTTATAGGTAGAATTTCAATTGGTTATTAATATTTCGTTTAGGGATAAAATAATACATATTAATAACTGCTTGAATTTTTTCCAATCTCTGTTTTACTTTCATTTTAAAAAATATTCATTTGACGCTTTTCATTTATTTTCGAAATGTGTGCTCAAATGGTCTGAACTTGAATGGCATTCTACCTACTCGTATAGACTTTTAAGTATATAAAGAATATAAATTCTGACCCTAGGTATACAAAGTGGCAAATGTCATTTTTCAATGGGAATAATGAATACAAAGTATATATTTATGACAGCTCAAAGACGGTTGTTGATCATGGGGTGTCTTTTGAGAGGCCGATTCTTAGAAATTCAAGGTGGGTAAAATTCTGAACAGAAAAGTTGATGATTTGAGGTTATGTAAAATCTTCGTAAAAATCCTAGCGAAACTTTGTCACATATTTTTCTGATTTATATTTCTCTCTCCATCTCTTCACGGAAACAATCATTTCAATTTATTTATGACCGTCTATAAGATTGCTATTTCAAAGACACTGAATTGTGTAATAACTGCTAAGAATGTGATGATATAATTGAAAAAATTGAAATATTCTTGAAAGTAATACATTCACTTCGCAACGTAGTCGTTTTCAGCTTAAACACTTTAATTTTATTTTCAAACCGTTAACCATTGTTCGGACAGACCTAGACGACAATAAACTAACTTCGGTTACTATAATTCTATCTAGGCTATATCGAAATTTAATCTAACCGTGACGATACAAAGTGACAAACCTATAGGTAAGGCACCGAATCACTAAAAAACTTATATTGAAATGATACACAAATACTTCTTGTATTACATATTAGTTATCATGTTCCTAGTTGAATTTTGAAAATTCATATAAAATGGGTAACTTTTAGAAGTAACAAATTGATGAGCTCAAAATAGAGATATAAGGAAATGATTCAACACCAAATAACACGCTCACTTCAGAAGCTGCTCAATCAACTTCTATTTATATCCGCAGTACCAACACCAAAGGTGAGTCAGAGATGCACCTCTAATGTGGCTTCTTTGAAGGTTTTGACATTTCCTTGATTGGATTTGCAGGAGGCTATGATGCTCTCAAAATTAATGAATCAGATCACTTTCGTTCAAATTTGCGATTCATCTATAGTTTACAAGATACTTTGTCATGCAGGTCAGCTACAACTACTTGTATCTGTTCGAGAAAGTCTGTCATTAACCAAAAAAAAAACATCGCAAAACAATTCCTTCATGAAAAGATGGGAAGACAAATGTTATAAGGTTAACCTTACACGATAAATTTTATTGAATCAATATTATTTATAATGTCATAATAACGGTAACTCTGACACGACTCAATAATACTGATCCATGAAGTGTTATTTTGCAATTATATAAGCAGAAAGAATGGACTTATGATGCATTGTTTGGAACCTTTGGTGGAGTAATGAAGATGTTCACTTGGTGATCGAAACACGTATCGAGGTGTTAAAATAACGGTTTGGTGTTGGGAAAAAAACTCCAGTAATATTATTTAGAGAGAATGGAGCTTATCAGAAAGGAGTCAGTTCTAATCTCATCTGGTTTGGTCATCAAGACGAGGGGAAAACGGAAACAAGAAACAGAATGAAAGTTGATGAAATGTTTTTGAAGGATGGATGAATAACTGTGTGGATGAATAACTCCAAGTTTCATTGGTTTCATCTTTTGAAATAATGCCTACCTGAAGAAGCATCCAGCTTAGGGCACCCTAGGCGGTCAATATTTTTGAGACATTATCGATTTGGATCAGTAGATTGGCCTTATGAGAAGTACATTGATGGCAGTAGTATTGAAGAAAAAAAAGACCGATTTACAATATATGCTCATCTATATATTGAGGTCGCGTCAGTAAAATGATATGTATGAGAGGTGTATTGCCACATGGTAAAATAAAAAGTCTCCAATGCTATTGCCTGTTACTAGAAATCTTAATGCGACTGCAAGTCATTCCGATGGTGAAATGGCCTTCTTTATAATTGTATCGTGCTTTATTAAAACGAACGAAACCAATCCAATTAGGCACTGAAACAATTGTTTATCCATTCTTGAAGAAAATTTTTAACCACCTCTCAATTCAAACTATTCTTTGTCTCTTTCTTTTTCTCTCCTCAAAGACCAAAGCAAACGCGATTAGAACGAGAAGATGCATCCTTACTGATTTAACAATTGAAACTGACACTTTATTGATTGATATTATTTAGTCGTGTGAAGGTCACCGTGTATTACAATTAAGTCAATAATATTGTTTCAATAATAATCGTTGTAAGATCTACCTGAGCTCATGATATTGTAATATTTGCCGGGCAAATGGAAGAAATGGACAAATTGTTGCATGATTCGTGTTTCTGTGTTGAAGCAATAGAATTTGGTACCAATTTCTCAACAGCTTCAATACATGAAGCTGTTGTAGCGGTTAACGAAACAAATTTTGTCGGTTCTGAAAATGAAGTTGGGAAATTTTCTCAAAAGCATAAGTAATGAGATGATGAACAAAACAAATTCTCTGGAAAGAATCACATAGTTATTTATACCTCCCTTTCACCATATTTGGTGAACTCTTGGAGTAACATCAACAAAATATCATTTCGAACCTGAACGTGAAAAAATCCATAGACTGAAAGTTTTATGCCTATGGCATTCGATATCATTTCAACAATAAATAATGTTGGTGTCTGTTATTTTCATTGTATAGTTTTGTAAATTGTGATATTCGGCTGTAAGCCAGCCTTTTTTACCCAATGCTAACCCTTTGGTATTTGGAACATGCCATTTTCTGAATCTATCTATTCATGGAAACACTATTGCCCTTTCAAAGGATGATTTCTACAGTCCAATTGTTTTTCAGGTCATATTCATCACAGAATACATGTCGTCAGGTTCGTTGAAGCAATTCCTCAAGAGGACCAAACGAAACGTGAAGAGACTGCCGCTGCAGGCTTGGAGGAGATGGTGTACTCAAATCCTCTCAGCCCTGAGGTAAATAAATTTCGTAACTAGTAGAAACTGCAAAATATATTTCATTCCCTAGGTTTAAGATATGTTTCCCATTTTGACAGCATTGTATATTTATTAACGTAGTTTGTAAGTTATATCTCTATGAATTTGATACGGTATCGCCACAATATTCAGTTTTTTTGTAAGTATGTAAATGAATAATTGTGGTCGAACTTTGTTTTTTTGGTTATTTCTATTTGGTATTGTTGTATTTTTCGCAGTGTCACCCCGAAGGTAAGTCAGTTGACGTCCTGGATATCTGTAAATATCTAATCTATCATTTCGGAGTTTTGTCTCAATCAAATTTGGCCTAGTAAAACCGAAACGATATTTTTGAAAAACACTAAACGATTATCCGTTTCACTTTTGATTTGTCGGTGGCTCGTGTGGTTGGAGCAACGCGTCGGCAATTCGGAAAAGTTTCGGGTTCAAATCCTAAGTGTTGCAGATAATCGTCCGCGGTCATTACATTTTTCAAAATTCTCCAAATGCTTTCCGGTACGAAAACTCGACGATTTCTCTCAGCAGTTCGCAGCGATGAGATTGGCCGGCGTTCGTCGAGCAGCGTTGCCAGATCTAGCCCGTTTTTTCTTTTTCCTTTTTTTGATCCGAAATCCACTCGTTTCCCCAACCTCTCACCACCTAAATTATTCCTTTTCATGCTAATATGGTGAGTATACCAAAATAAATATATATGAGTTCGTTCAATTTTTGTTTATCAAACTCCTCACAGTTCGAATGTTATTTGACTTTTTGTAAAAATGATTTAAAAATGTTGTCGGGTCAGTAACAGTGCATTTGCCTCAGTGCTTTGATCTTTTAATTAGTATTTCCGGAATTTTTACGGAAAAGTATGATTTTGAAAAAATGTGTTGATCCCTTAGCTCACCTGTCGAGCGCCTTAACCTCAAAAGGGCAATATAAATCTAGAATATACAAAAATTTTCCGCAGGTGGCACTTTGTACAAACATAACCTCAAATTTCAGTTTCAGATTTTCCAATCATTCTATATATGGTTTTTAATGAGCTAAAATAATGTTTAAATGTTATTTTATATATCTTGTATCGGCATGTATTTTTTCGTTTTTCCGAGGGTTGAGCCTAACGTAAATGAGCCGAATTTCTCTTTTTTCCTTGATTTTCATCGTGTTCCAACGCTTTTGTTATTGCAACCGTCGTATTTCATTTTTTTATTTACTGAACAATGTAAATTACCTATTTTATGCATCATAAACATGTATTGACCAGAAATTACGCCATATTTCTCTAAATACATACATTTATATAAATAATGATATGTTAAAACAAGCAAAGGTGATAGAAGGGTGTCAGTTTGTTCTTATATAAAGAAAACTAGGTATTTCAACAAGAATTATTAAGGTTATGCATTTCTTCTATTGCTCTTGCTGATAATTTTGATGTTATGGAAAAATAGAAATACGATAAGCGATTCCTTTTTAGGTCAAGTCCATCGCTAAAAATAATCTAAAAATAATCATGCTGATAGAAAATATGTCAATAAATATAACTGAACTTATTTTAGCTCTTTACAGACGCTTCATCCTTCAAACATTTTTGAAAATTATAAACTCGATTTTTGAGATTATGTTGCGAGGAGGAAGGGCCTACAGATATGAAAGAAATTCGATGTTGCTAACCCGATACTTTTGATTTAGTGTCAAATCAAGAGTTTTGGATGCCATTCAATATTAAATTGTTGAGATAGGATGGTGACGCACTGATGGATAGCTTTTTTTATAGGTGAAAGGTAAACTCTTCTTTTTTAAATTGCAGAGCAATGCACAGAAAGTCAAATTACATTTGATTAGTGGGGAGCCATTTAATTCCATACTTTCAAAGAAGTACCTATGGGACACGTTTCGGCAGTGCTATCGTTCAATTCCACGTAGTTTTGCACAATTTTTCTTTAATTTCTTGCATCATAAACTAATGTGTGTATGCGTGGGTGTATTTTGGCCGTTTCCTGCTTCTGCGAGCATCTAAAAAAGACTTGCGATTGACACTGATTTTAGTTTAGTTCATCAGAGACTCACAAGTGCTGAAATAAATGTTAGGAACGAGTGGACTTTAGTAAGGTGAGTAATCCGTGCCAAAGTAATGGAAGTCATCTCAAAGGTATTTCTCTGAAATGTCAAATAGAAGTACCGTCGGACTACCTACCGCAAACAGTCTCTTTTTTGTTTCTCATTTCCTTTTTGTGTTCCTAGATCCTAGTCCCTAACATTCGAGACGCTCTTCCCGATCTCTTCGAAAAAACCGTCTGGCAACACTGTGGCCGAAGTTCAATGAATGCAGAATGTTTGTTTTCTTTCCAGTTACTTGCATTCCTGTTCTCCACCAATCATCCACGGCAATCTGACCTGCGATACCATTTTTATACAGCACAATGGGCTCGTCAAGATCGGATCAGGTAATCACATTTTGAAAACACAAAAAAATTCTCTTTAGAAAAACATGGAAAATTACTTTTTCTGTCACTTCAAAGAGCGAGAGATTGATACTATTCAGATTGTTCGGCGATCGCTGCATAGGTTAGCATTGACGACGGCAGATCGTTAAGCGTGTCTCAGATTGTCGTTGTTCAATTATTTTTTACACTGCCCCGTCAATTTAATTTCAGAATATTTCGTACGAGATTTTTGAAGATGCGAAAACTCCGAGTATAATTGCTTTTAGATTTCTTTCATTCAGATTATACGTTTTTTTTCATAATTAATAATAGGATCAGTCTGTTTAGAATATGTTTATACAAACATATTGATTTTTTAAACATATACCTATCAAGTATTTTATTTTAAATTCACTTTTTAGTTTCTATTAATAATCAGTCATAGGATAACTTCTAAAACGATCAAAGTTTCAGATGGTTTCAATAAAAATATTTAACTGTGATAGAAATGATTTGATGATCTATTTTGAAGACATTTATTCTATTTCATTTCTCATATTCACATTGTACATTATAATATCTGCATTTTGGGTTGCCATTTGATCAGAATATATTTGCTTTTGAGTGGAAAATATGTTTATTCTGAATATCGGCTCTTCCTCAAATATATATTTCTGAAAAATTGTTGGTTCCAAAAATATTTCCTGATATATTCATATTCTTAAAACACTAAAAGTTTTTCAATACATTTTTTCTCATCCACATTTAATCAACTTTCATTGGTTCTGGGAAAGTCATTATGCTTATATTAGGAATATATTACATTCCAAAATGCATATATTTAGGAAGAAATAGTTGTATTCAGTTAAACAAAATATATCTCGATTGATTGAGGAATAGTTTTTATCAAATGTCACCCCTACCATAACGTCACTATCAGTTCTTACATCCAAAGATATTTTTTTCACATTTAACAAAGCTAATAAATGCTTATTATCTAACGATAGTTTGGGAAAAATAACAGTCAGTGTAATCGTAACTCATTAACAATCAATTATTGATGAGATTCAGCACAGTTGAGATTGATTAAAAATTGTGCGTGAACGACAGTACTCAATTTGATCAAAAAGAGTGGAAAAAAATTGTTCTGAATCTTCTTTCTAACGCCATATTGAAGCATCTAACAATCTTTTGAATAATATTTTGCTATGAGGTGGAGTAAGTTTTTATTGTTTCAGTAATACTTATTGAAGTACTGGAGACTTACAAATCTTCATTATGAAATATTTCGATGTGAATTGAAAAATGTAATAAGTAGAGAATAAAATGAAAACATTTCCGATAAATTTGGTGTGTTAGATCACTTGATTCAGAGTTTGTGGTGAACTTTTCAAAAATGTACAAAGGATTTATATTACTTTGCAAAAATCAAGAAGTGAAATGTCTGTGAATGAATATTTCTGTTTGTTTTTTCTTTCAATTTTGGCCTCGAAAAATTATAAACCTTATAAGCCTTAAAAATTGTCCAGATATGAATCTCTCATTGATACAGTAGATGACATATTTACCTGCTGGAAAAATATGTTTCAGGTATATTCATATACAAAAAAGCAAAGGTAAAAATCACTCTCTAGGTTCAAACCCATCAAACCAGATTTTTTCAAACTTTTTGCTGCTTTGCCGCCCGAGTTGTAACTTTTTCCAAGTTTCCGAGAATCACAACAGTATTATGGATCTATTGCGTTTTTTCACCTTTTTTTATGATATACTCATTCCAACAATTCCTGTATTAATTTGGTAAAAATTGGTTTGTCCGTAATCTACTAGCCTCCTGTGTGATCAGTGCCTCACATTCCCATAAAACATGACGAGCTGTCTCTGTCCCTGTGATGCATTGCTTACAACCAAGGTCTCTAATATACAGCACTATTTTGTTCAAATGGTCACCAAATAAAATTTGAAATAATTATTCTGAGGCAACCCTGTTGAAGCCGTTTTTTTCTAAGACCCTTTATGAAGATTTTCCTGTGTATGTTCCCGGATGTATTTTCCTAGCACTGTTTATTCATTTTCTAATTGTTTCCATTCAGACCCCATTCAGTGCCCATATATGGAGTTCATGATCCATGTCTAGTACACCCAAAACTTTTTTGTTGCATATGATTCCAGAGTGACCTGGAACCCAATATAGAGTCAGTTTATTTCTTTCTTCTGCTTAGAAGACGAATGTATATTGATATTCGTAAAGGAGTAGCTGTAATGTGAATTTCCTCATGTACAAAATATACAGATCATGCCCCCTATTTGGTTTTCAACCCGCCTGTGAATCAAGTATTTCTATCAAGCATGTTCTCTGGAAAACTGAGTCTCATCCACTCTCACGGTTTATGACTTTGATCATGCAGTTTTTGTTGGAAGTGCTCTTCTATGTCATGTGGTTTGTGAACTTGTTTCATGCTCGTTCCTCCTTATATTCTGAAATTCCAAATTTGCGTCAGCATCCAGTAGTATTTAGTAGTATTTATGTTTCTTCTAACATTAAGTACTTGATAATATTGATGTTACTTCCAACAATTCTAGGCGATTTGACAGATCATCTATTCACCTATACATTAGAGAATATTTACTGTTGCATCCTCAAAACTTATGCAATATAGTCGAGTCCAGTCTCATTTTTGCTGCTCGCACCCTTACATATACTAGATATAGAGGGGCTTCAGTCATTCTTTGTATCACTTCACTTCAAATACATGTCTTTTCACAACTGCAACTTATAACCTGCTTTATGCCTCATACTGCTCCAAAATACAGGTTTGGTGCAGCACATCAACTCGACTTGATTAAAGTCTCTAATATGAATCTCATTCACCATTTCTTCACCACAAGATGAATGTTCAACTAGAGGCCAACGTTTTAAAATTTAAACCAGAGTGCGCCTAATTCAGAAGTATCTTCCATTTCAATTGACATGAAGTTGTTTCGATACCTTTCACCTATGCTACTGAAAGAAATAATACCAATTGCTTTATTTAGTCTCTCCAGAGTAACTTTAAATTTTTGTCATACTCTTTAATTCATTGTCATATATTCGATCTCCTATAACACGTTTCTTCAGGGTCAGGTTTGAAATTTACCCAACAAAAAACAGTTAAGATTTATGTTTCTTCCTCTCCCTTGCTGTTTCTCCTTCTTTGTCGTCATCATCGTCATGAACCCTACAATTATAATTTCGATGAATGGATTTTCCAACTTCGATTCCATTCATCAACTTTTCTATTATCTAGATGACCTTGAATGAAATAGTTTCGTGAAGATGTCGAGGTCGATATTTTGGGTCTTGGATTTTTGTCCATTGACAAAACGACAAAAAAAGTTTCTGCTCTTCTGATTGGTCTCTAGTCTGGAGTGGTCTCCTAAAGTATATCTTCCTCAGCTGTAACAGTTTTTTCATCTGTCTCCGATAAGGCTCATTATGAATGTTTATTGTATTTTTGCGTGATAATGCCATGAGTCTAGAGGAATCAATGTTGAATGTTTTTTTCAACCTCAGGGAGAGAAGCTGAGAAATAATTTTTACTACTTTAATATCTGATTTATTTTCATATTGTGGGTCTAACAACCCGCTGTATTTCGATATGTTTTGACCAAACTAGTAGCTTTCTACTTTGATTGTGGTCAAAAGATTTATTAATCACTTTTCGTCGACTTTGAACTACTTCAAGTTTTCAATGGCCTTGAATTGAGTCTGTTATATCAGAGTTGTTGCCTCGCTTATGTGATCTTCAACACTTTTGACGATAATGTGATCTTCATTTATGTTGTCTAGCAACTTTGGAATATTGAAACAACTTCTCTCAAAGTCAAAAATATGAAGGTGATCAGTTCTTTCTAGTTGCTTCTTCAAAGGGAATTGAAGACATTTCTTGTGTGTTAATATTTCATGATTTGGATCAAATAATTCATGCTTTGAACCAAAAACACTTCTTTCTGATTGCTGGTTTCACTGAAGGTTAATTTTTCAATTGTTAATTTTTCAATTTTTTTTTTGTTTTTTGCTTTAATTTTTTAATCTGATGGCTAAGTTGGCTATGACTAATTCAATTATAGCTGTTCCAGCCATCTTTTTTCTATGCTATCTCTTGTTCTTTATGTTTCTTACTCGCCTCGATTCACTTCATGTCCCTTGTTTTCCTCTTTTTGGTTTCTATTCCTATGTAGTATTTTATACTTTAGTGAGAGGTCTTTTGTCCATTAGAAGTTTCCATAGTCAGAGCTTCTCGTGTTCCTCTAATTTTTTGAAATATCACAGTTCTACTACCAATATTTCCTTAGATATATTCAGGTACTGTTTTATGGTATGTTCAAGTAAGTCAAATTTGTTTACTGATTGTTTTGTAGGTTCAATTTATTTTTCTCATTTTATCCAAAGACTTGTGGGAATATTTTTTGGATACTTTTTATGACTCGATCCTTCTTTAGGTTCCTTCAACGAAAGATTTACAAATATATATCTGTCGATATTTCTCACATTTCAATAGTATTTTTTTTTCTTTATTGTTCAAAGACTATTTTTCAATACTGCTATGACCAATATTCAATCATCCTTATTTTAAATTCCGGATTCTTTCGACACAAATTGTTTACAATTCAAACTCATAGGGGAGGTAATTTGACTTCTATCATATTGGAGACTTCTTTTTCAATAGTTTTTTTTTCTATGAAAACTCCCACCATTCTTCTGGTATGCCAGACCATCTATCCATAGAAATTCACTCTCATATGATACATACCTACGTTTTGAAATGTTTACGACTCATCTGTACAAATCGACTGGCAGTCACTTGACATTCAATTGTGATCATTGTTTTTGTGGTTCCTTTTCACAAATGTAAATGAATATATTTCAATATTAGTAAATATTAGTAAGTACATTAAAATTTTATGGAATACTGGAAAATATTTTTTCCCAAAATCCTGAATCATCAATTATGTCTTTCCTATTTTGCAGAATTTCCAAAAATGTCATAATATTTTACCATTTCATTGCTCATTTTTACAAGTGTTTCCTATTTTGTATCTTTTTTCATTGTTGCCTCTGGGAAATATAGTAGTTGGAATTCAAGGTTTTTTACAATTTGTATTTTCACTTTTCCAACACAAACTTTTGTTTTCCGTCAGATTTGAATATTTTGATTTGATTTCTATTTCCATTCAACACCGTCTAATGAAAGTTGTATTCTCATTTGTGTAACTCGACATATTCATTCAAATTTTGGTATCATATTATGCAACCCACATCCTTGCAGAGTTCTGAAAAAAACTTTGGTCTACCTCATAAACATTTTCTGCAATCTCATTTAATTCTTCAAAATAGTGATATAGTGATATGTGACATGATTGTTGGAAAAATCTTTCCTGGGGTTTTTGATGACGTTAATGAAAATATATTAGATAACTTAATTGATTCAGTATTGCAGTCTAAATCATCGAGTTTCGATGAGATGGTAGATTCCTCATCTTCATGAAAGGGTACTTTCTTTGAATTTTCTTAGATCTACTGAATCATTAAAGATATTCACTATTTTTCAAAATAATATTATTCTAAATACTTTTTCGAAAATACTGATTTCACCGTGGAATGTAATTGTGGATCAAAATTCTCTTCATTGTTACATATCATATGATTTTTTATTTTGACAATAACACTATTGGTATTTTCACTCATCAGTGACTTGTTGTTTGTGGTCAACTGCAAACTCAGTAACCATTTCAAACATATTCTTCTGTTTCAAATCTTCATGCAAAATATAGCCAACAATGCTTCGTTGACATCTTTCCAATATTATGGTATCTGCACATCCTAGCCTCAAATTTATTACACCAAGAAATTGTTGAATTATATTCTAAGCGCAGAATCCCCATTATACTCATCAAGTAATCACATTAACTTGAACAGTAAGTTTATCCAATCCAAATATTTCATTCCAAAATCTTCAGTTCTTCGCATATTTCAATGACTAAGTAGTGTCACTGTAAATTCATTTGTTTGTTTTTTGCTGCTTGAGTGCTGTCCATACAGCGTCATTGGCTTTTGGGGTTTTTCTTCCACATTTTCATAACACCCATTTCAATAATATTGGCTAGTACTACTTCGAAAGTGTCTCCTCTGTTTGACATTTACCAAATTATTCTGTCCATGAATTGGTTTCCTCCTGTGATCTACGGCCTCACATTCGCATGGCAAGCTGCTCTGTCCTTTTGCGTTCCTTCAGCTGAAATATATGTTGTACAGCTTTTTTTTGTTCAAATGTCTTCTAAATCGACATTATCCAATAAGTAGCCCTGTAATGTAATTATTATGTACTGATCTCTACTTCGTTGAAGCAATTCTTCATTTCTCATTGAACCAATTCCTGATATGGTGTCATATCATATATGTTGTTGTACCCCAACAGCTCTTTCAAGGCAAATATGGAGTTAATAACCCGTGTCTATCACCCTCGTAAGCTTTATCATCATTGGCTGTAATTTATGAGATTCCTGGCACCCAGTGTAGGGTCAATCTGTTCTGGTGTGGCAGCTTTTCTAGTCCTTCGCATCATTTTCAGATCAGTCTTGATGTCACTCTTGAATTCATCAGTGCCTCGAGTCTGGCTTGGTTGTCCGTAAGAATATTGATATGATCATTTCGTTGTGGCCTTAAAATAATATTCCTTGATCTTTGTAAGATTGTATACTCTTCCGCCTGGATTGACCGAACAGTAGTTGTAACGTGAATTTTTACCGAAATAGCAAATTCCAGCTCCTGGAATTCCAGTCTGAAGTGACCACTCTTGTCTCCCATCATTTTTACAGTCATACACGAAATTTGTACAATACCATATATCTGGCAGCTTACCATGAAATTTCTTCTAGTATTTTTGATAAAAAAAAATTCATGGTTGGGTACTGATGTCTCATTTTTTGATCTTCCTAATCTAGTACTGTTGTATACCACTTTTCGGCGACCTACCTCCAACTCTACGTTCTGTAACTTCTTTCAAATATTTTCAAGGTTGGAATACCTTGCCAAATTTTTTTAAGTGTTTTGCATTTCTTATTAATGTCAGAACTGATCTTCATTTGGTCTGATGATAATAAAAGTATCTTTCATTAGATTTTCTTGACAGTTCATTTAAAGGCATTGTATGTGCGGAAACATATTACTTCCTGGTAATGCTTATTTTAAACCGGGGTTTCTATACCAATTCAACAGGATATTTCTAATTTCAAATTGCGAATGTGGACGTTTGGACTTTTGTTAAAGAAAGGTGTAGAACTCCAATCCTACAAAAATGCTAAATATTTGAAATATCGGATCAGTGGTTAAGAAAGTAAGTTGAAAATATAAAAAGGTAAAAACCAAATACAGATATAAAATCATCAACACAAAATAAAAAAATAATCAAATTGAAAACAAAATCATTTGTAGTTCAAATTTTTCGTTTTTTATCTCTGTACTTTGTTTTCATTCAATACTGACATAGAACCATTAAACAATCGACTTTAAATATTTAGTTTTTTTTTAATGATGTATGATTTAGTTGTAACAGCTCTCCATAAGAGAAATTTAGGTTTCCACCATTGAGTTGAAAACATTATCGAACATAAAATTAAAATTTTTCAAAAAAGTTCCGGTATGATTTGAAATGACATCACAATACGACTGAACAAGCATGCCAACTTAATTTTTATGTCAAAATATTGAAATAGACAGAGTATTCCAAAAATTATTCAATATGAATCGAAAGAATTTTAAATTTATTTATGAAATCAACTGATATCTTTGATATTTTAGGAACAAATAGAAAATCAAAATTGTATTTTAGGATTTTAATCAAAATTAAAGTTTATTATCTCTTCGAAAGAAATTATGATGATTGACTTACCTAGAACTATGATTTACAAATGTAAGACTCGTATCTCTGAAACTCGATTACCATCTAATTAATTTATTCATAGATAAAACTAATGGGCATCGTTTTTAAAATTCTGTGAATGGCGACACTGCTGAAACAAGCATACAGGGTGTGTACTGTAAGGCGCTCGTTAATCCATGCTCAAGCGTTACGCGCATGTAAGGTAATTTTTCTCCGGATACCTTACACTCGTTACTCTACGCTTGAGAATGGATATCTTGTAAAACGTTTGCCTTCTTTGTGCATCCTAATCATTTTCGAAGTGAAAAAAATTCGTATATCCTCGTATTGATTTCTGTTCAGATATATTTTTGGGCGTACTAACCTCAAATATTTTTTACATCCAGTATTCGAGAATGGTTCGATGGTCTGTTTGTTGTTAATTTTTTCCTATCAGCCAACCATTTTGTAGCTAAAAACTTTCTACTAATTTCCACTTTCGTTTCCTCTAGTGGCTCCCGATTCGATAAACCATCATGTTAAAACGTGCCAGGACGGTTTCAAAAATATGCATTTCATTGCGCCCGAACATCTCAGTAAGTACCGAAATTTTTTGTTTCGTTTTTCACGTGTGGTAATTGGTATTCTTAGAGTCGATTGGCTTTTGTACGTATTTATTTTATTTGATTTTATTTTTTTATGCACATTATTAAATTGTTGTTTCCTTTTTTAAATATGTTAATATTAATAAAAGACAAATGACTGCTGAAACGTTTGGGCAGGTTGATTTTTTTTTCTAAATTTAATGCTGCTCTTTCAATATGAAAGATGATGAATGGTAAAATATTGAGAATTACAAAGCTTTTAAAACTCCCGTTTCATTTATTTTCATTGCTTGATAAGATACATCAAATATACAGATAACAATCTATATTATTTCTTATAAATCATAAAAACTGTTTATTTAATTAGGTCAAACGACCAAATCAAATTAGCTTCTCAATAAAGGTATATAATTTATTTGATGTGTGATCTTTATGATTGGATGGCAGAAGTGGGCCTTTATTTAAGGACAAAACACAAGCACTACAAGAAAATCCTTAAGGTGCTCTAAAAGCGGTGTCTGTGCAAAAGTAGCGTTTCACGTTAGATTTGAATCGCTAGAGATTAAATTGATTTGGAAAAATGTTATCGGGAAGTTTATTCCACATAAACGTAGTTCTCCAGATGAAAGACTTCTCAATCAGTGAAGTTCGAGGTTTACTGATTTGAAACTCTAAACGAGGTACCGCTCTTGGTGGAATGAAATGTGCCAAGTCACTTGAACACCTCCCGCGAGAGTATCTGTAGAAGAAACACAAATCTCCAACATTTCTTCGGTGTTCCAAGCTATCAAGGTTGCAAGTGATATTCGTGTCTCCAATTAGACGGATGGCTCTTTTCTGGATGGAATCCAGCAGCTTGAGGGTATGCTTAGGGGCGGAGCTCCATGCATAAGAACTATACTCTATACTATCTTTATAGAGCATCACAAGTTGCTGAGGTGTACAATTTTCTGGTTCGGGCCAGTGTTCCAAGCTTTTGAAAAGCAGCCTTTGCCATTCCAGTGACATGATTGTGCCAAGATATATTGGTGTCAATTTTAATCCCCAATTAACTTATCGAAGCAGAAAGCGGAATTATCTGTCCTGACGTTGAAAACCTGTGTTCTGCTCCACTGCCTGAATTTCTTTGTGAAGAATAATCGTATCCAAGTTTAACAGAGCCTGGTACATATTCCTGAATGTAATAAAGACCTGATCAATGGTCAGTCTGTGACTACTTTCATCAGGTAGGTAAGCAACTGAAATTGGAAGTAGATTTTCTGTGATGCATTTCAGGGGACGCCCTCCCAAGCAGGGTACTAACTATACCCATCACCCTATAGAAACTCCCCTGATATCTCAAGTAACATACAGCTATCCGTCCAAGCAGTTCCGAAACTATCTGCCTTTGAACTATCTTCTGGACTAATCTCCACCGCAGCTAAAATGACATACAGAAGAGATTCCAGCTGATTGGTCGATATTGAGGTTTTCGGTTGTTCAAGGTGCAAGCTCTCCACCTTCTCATATTGAGGCGTTTGTGAGTCAGCTATACAATACATTACATTAAACCTTGCAGGGCTTTTTTGTCTTTTGTTTGTCTGAATCATCGTTTGAACATAAGTATTTGCTGACCTGCTAAGAAGGAATTTGTTTCCACTACTAGTGCTGGATCTACTTTTGCTACTCAAGAATCTGATGGCAGATTTATAAGTTATTCTGCTCTTGAGGAGACGATAAGTCGCTTCCTGGCTACACACTCCTAAGTTTGTTAACAGGATGATTAATTGAAAAACTGAGAAGCTCTTGATTCAGTGTTACAGGGAGAAAAGTTGGGGCCGTTTTGTCAACGTTCATCTCCTCCTTAGCGATGATTTCTTTGGTTACTCATGGTCCATAAATGGTCCCACAAGTAGCTAGGGAAGGAGGGTTCAGTGTCATGCGTCCTCTCGGCATGGATACATATCTTAGGGCTCTGAGCTCCACTGGCGACATCACACCCGGGTTTCGCCAATGGAGCTCAGAGTAAATTAGTGTTCATAAGTACTCATATTGGATTGAGTATTTGAAACAATCATAATGAAACTGAAAATTAAAATGACGCCTAAAACAAGTTGAGTAAAATAAGTTATCATTCAACTTTATTATAACAGCCAAAACAATTTAAGCTCCCATGAATAGAATGAAATAATTTTTACTATCATTTACTGTCTTTCCATTAATACATTCTTGCAAATTGAATATTGAATCACCAAAGATTTCTACAATATTATTCCCTAAATAGTTTATAATATATATATTTGAAAGAGAAATAGACAACTTACAAATTGTTTTGTATATCTCGTCAAGTAATGAAGATATCTGTATTTGAATATGGAAGTTCAACAACACAACTTTTTAAGTAATGACATTAGAAAAGCACCTTATTCTGAACTTTTTTATGAGAAATGTCATCCATTAATTATCTTTTATGTCAGGTTCAATTCTGAAAAGTAGTAAATAAATTTTTGATTATACTATCTATGATAATAATTATACAATTTTCACACTAGCTTTTATTTAAGCACCTTTTGCTACACGGTAGCTTTATCGGTAAGTAGCTTCATCAGTAGGACTGGAGCTAGCGTAACTGATTAAGCTAGAAATGTGTTGAAATTATAAAATGCAGTGTGCAAATTGTATGATTATTATTATGGATAGTGTCAATAATTTTCATCAAATAGCGGTTCACTGTATTCATACATTTTTTTATTCTTGGTATATATCCTTTATGTCGTGACACATTTTCAATGGAAGAAATTTTTTCAAGTTCTGTAATATATATGAAATGAAGATCAGTGGTGCAAAGGAAACAAGAATTTTTTTGTTATGCAATTCGCAGTTGTACATATTATGTAAATATTTTGGCACACAATATTATATTTTTGATAGGTGATGGTTTCCTGCTTAAAATTCTGTTGCATGCTTTTTATCATATTTTGATGCTTTCATGCTTAATTTCATCATTGCTTTTTTTCTACAAACATGTATGTTTCATTTCAATGTTTTATTACTTTGGTGGAACTGTTCTTTCTTTTCTTTTACTTAACAAATGTTAAAGTATTGTATTGTTATTTGTGTTGTCTTGAATTTATTTTAAATAATATAGTTCGAATTAGAAATTGAGTAGATATTATTCAGCCCAATTGATAACGGTTTATTATTAATTTTCCATTGTTACACAAAAATGTATCATCTTTTAAAGAGTGGTAAACTATGGAATTAATAAGAAAAAAAATGAAATGAATTCAATATCAATAGTTGAAGAAACTTAAGAATATTTGACAGAAAAAAATTGCACTACATTAAAATGTTTATAATTTCCGTGTTATTCGAAATATTCCCTACGCTAATGTAGGACATAAGTGACATCATATGTCATTTAATAATTTAAGAGCCTTATTAACCTTGATAAATTATATACCTACCATTTTACATAATTATTTCATACTAGTAACAATCACTAGTTTGTTTTTGTGTCGCCTGAGAATTTTTTTTACAGTACGGAATTGAAAAGTTTCCCCTCCTCTTAACTCTTCATTATGACACGATATCAAGATCGAGCATAATTTTTAGTACTTTTTGGTGAGACAGATAATAGTGTTGCATCATTTAATTCCTACTTTTTTTTTCAAATGGAATGGGTGGTTTTTGGGATACCTCGTCTTATATGTGTTTCAATTGTCTATCCAGATATATTTTATATATGTAAATCGAATCGGCCGTTCCTAAATAATCAACAGTTTTATATTCACAAAATGGTTAAGAGTTTTGCGGCCGAGGTTTTCATTATTTGCCGGTTTTGAAGACAGTGGATTTTTGGAATTTCTTCCCGACGTTTTACTGGCACGAGTGGCTGGCTTCCTCAGAGGTTTGTACATCCTGAGTCATCGAAGATGACTCAGGAGTTTTATATTCATTTCAAGAATCTGCAAACAAACAATAAATATCAAAATAAAAAAAAATATATTTATTCAGAACTCGTTTCAGTTCATTCCAATAAATGTTTGAATATATCCACCATTCATTCCTGACAATAAAGTATCTTTACAAATTCATTTCAAACTGTCCACGCGTTCTGAAATGAATTGCGTTTGTGTATCGTACACTTGAATGTCTCATATTCCTTCTAAAACATCTAGAATGATCATATCAGGTGATTTAGCAGGCTAGGCAAGTGATTATGTTTACCTACCTACCGGTTTGGATAATTGACAAACCCAAATGAGTTTTCATCTAATGTTACGTTTCAGCAAGATGAGGTACGTCCTCATTACGACAAGCTGCTTTGAAGAGAGCTAGATGACAGTTGTCCAAACTTTTGGATAGACAAATCTGATGTCTAAGAATGGCACGCTATATCACCTGATATGACGTCTCTGGATGTTTTTGAAGGGAAATATGACATTTACGTTTATGCAGTCCATTTAAAAACCCGTAGATAGAAAAAAGGGTGTTTGCACGAATTTACCTCAAGAATATTTCATAATATAAGAAATGAATTTGTAAACGAATTTCCGAAAATAAAAAATCAAACGGAGAATTATGACAGGATGCCTCTTTACATTTGTAAAAAAAAGTTGGTGGCACTTCCTCAGCGACGAGTGTCTTTTTTACCAAAAAGTACTGAAAAGTGTGTGTTTTTATGTGAATTTTGTCCGATTTTGGTATCTTGTTTTCAATATTACACCGGGAATATCAGGGGTTTCACCTCGGAATGAGAGATAGTAAGCCGTAAACGTGTATACACCTTTATTTTGACACCCTAAAACTTGTCTCAAAACCTACTTATCATAGGGTATCCGCGACTATATATATTCCAAGGTAAAAGAATCGATTTTTTACACATCCATTGCAAATATCTCGTTTCCTATGGGTTTTATGCTATTTGTATTCATTATAAATATTGTAGAGAATAAAAGAAAAAATAAATGAATCACATGCAGGCTATCTGCAAAAGATATTAATTAAAATTTGTGCAATGCAACAAACGCCAAAAAACCAACCTTAATATTTTATTTGCAAATCACTAGTTACTATCTCATAGATTAAAAAAAAGTCTATATGTTTATAATAAGGTACCTTAATAAGAATAAAAATTGTAAAGATTGAAACCAGCTATCACTCAGATATTTCGAACAATTTTTTCATGTCAAGAAACCGTTAGGGTTGTCTGGTGTATCTACACTAGTAAAAAAGTTATTGGGAGGCAATGAACTTTGTTTCGAGTGTATAAAATTCAAATTGAAATCTATATACCTACCATCATCAAGAGGGGAAAATATTACTGGTGTTTTTTTTTCCAACACCAAATCGTTATTTTTACACCTCGACACGTGTTTCGATCACCAAGTGATCATCTTCAAGATAGAAGATAGAAGAAGTTTTATCTTCCTCTTGAAGATGATCACTTGGTGATCGAAACGCGTGTCGAGGTGTAAAAATAACGATTTGGTGTTGGGAAAAAACTCCAGTAATATTCATCAGTACACCAAAGGTTCCAAACAGTATGTCACAAGAGGGGAAAAGTTTCTGAGGCAGATTATATAACATTTTTTGTTCAAATACATATAAATTTCTTGTTCATATAATAGATCAAGCTTGGGTTAACAAAGATTGACTTTTTGAATGTGCAAGAAAATTTAAATCAACAGAGAATATGTGAAGGTAGAGACGATCACCCTGAAAGGTTACTGTGAGAAATAGTATTACGTCCATAAACTTTAATTTTTATGATTTTTTTCCATAAAACCAAAAGAATGAAATATTTTTTAATTAGCAGTAGTAAACATGGAGTTTCAGAAAAACTATTAATTTCTTTTCTCCAAATCTTATTTTTCTTTAAACCATCTTCAATAAGATAATTGTTTCTTGTTTATGATGACTGAAGTGTGAAGTTTACTGAGTCCTCACTTTTCAGTTGTAGGTACCTAGAGAAATTTCAAATGAAATAATCAGTTAAATTGAAACTACAATTGATCTAGCTATTGATAATGAAAGTTGCATTTTTATCTGGGTTCATAATAACTTGTCACTATGTTCAGGATGTTTCAAAAAAAACTTTTTATGTTTTCCTAACCTTATTTTTATTTAAATTGTCTCGGATTACTGTTGAACTTTTTCTCATTCGAGCAAAGAATTTAAAGGTTGCTTTTTTTCAGTTTTATAAGGTTGTTGAGCAATTTCGAATTGAATGACTTATTTCAGCTCATGCGGGCCCCCCAATCGACATCTACTCCTTTGGGATGTGCGCCTTGGAAATGGCTGCCCTAGAGATAGTCGGCAACGGAGATTCCGGCAACAAGGTTACCGAAGAGAACGTCAGCAAGACCATCGACTCACTAGAGGATGAGACGCAGAAAGATTTCATCAGGAAGTGCCTGTCAGAGAACCCGGACGAGAGGCCTACTGCGAAGGAGCTGCTCTTCCACCCTCTGCTGTTCGAAGTGCACAGTCTGAAGTTATTGGCTGCTCATTGTTTAGTTAAGAAGACTGGTAGGTACCTCTGCCAAACTGAACAGAATTAGAAATGATATAAAAATATTTGTTATCCTACGGAAAGTTTTAATATCTTACAAAAAGTATTCTCACCCGTAGAAAATTTACATTACCGAAAATCTGGATATTTTTATGCAGGGTCTCTTTTCGAAATCAACTTTTGAATAGTGTTAGTTGGATATATTTGAACATAGATTAAAATTAATTGGATATAAAAAAAGGATAAATTACAAAAGTGTAGGTATGAGCAAACCGTCACAGTAATACAGTGAAAAGAGAAGGGGTTACTTAAAAGTGATTCAGTAATATTAAAGTTGACATACGTAAGTGTTTGAAATGCACAATTCCCTTATGGGACCATAGCCTCCTGAAAAAAAAAAAATTGAAATGGTACCTTCTTCAGACTTCTGCATATATCTTCTTTTTTGGTCCATTTGAGCTACAATATTATAAAGAATAAAAATACTTTTTATTTATGAAATTATAAAACAACGATAAAAATAAAAACAACAATAAATTTTTTGTTTGTAAAACAAGAAATACCTTTCCAAGGTATTGTTTTCGAATTAATCTGATACTCACCCTTGATGCAATGGTGTGTAAATTAACATACTTCCATGTTCTTCTAATTCTGAAGGAATGAATAAATATCTTCCATGTGTTCCACTGTGCGATCCGACCGTATTTCACACGAAGTCAAGTCCTCGGAAACTACTGGATGATATTATACTCGTACTTCAGCTGTAACAAGGTTGAGTAAAGAGAAATCCTATCAGAAATTTGTTTCTGTATTGGTCTACACGGTTCTGAGAATCATTCGAAAATAAAACCTTCACCTTATCCTCGGTGTTTTTTGCAAGTGGAGCTTTTTCTTTCTTGTTACAAAAATTCTGCAGGTATTATTTACCCACAAAGGCATCAGTGACACTTGAAGTGAAAACATTTCACAACTAACCTGACCTATGAGCCAAATTACTGTTACTTAATGGATAATAAGGGCAGCGATCATACCTCATTGCAATATTTTTTCGTCATATGCTATGAACTGTTATTTTTTCTATCCCTCTTGACATTTGTAGATGGTCTCTTTGTGCCCTTTTTTGCAGCTACTTGACAAACTTCAATTTCTGTATGTTCAAATTTATGGGTTGGATCTTCTTCTACATCTTCATTGCAAATGAAGCACATATTATTATTTGACATCTCTGCATGTGATTCTTTTGTCATTGTCTACAAACACTTATACAGTATATTGGATCAGTACCAGTCATTTACCTGCAATTTGATAATCAGAATTGACAATAAAGCAAAAAGTAGGATTTGTCTTATTTTTTTATTCTTCCACTTGAATTTGTAGTTTATAATGGGTATTTCAAATTCCAACCAAAACTTGAAAGTGATTAGTGAATTTTTTGAAATATAATGTAGCACTATTATTTTAAAAAAATAGTAATTCGTCTTTTTCTTAGTTGAAAGATACTAAAAAAGTGTTATCCTGATACATGTATCTTTTGAATAGGCTGTAACTGAAGTAAAGCATCTAAAGGCTATCAGTTGGATACATTTTCAGGAAGTTTGATTTTTTTATATTGCAATCCGAAATTATCAGTCCTAGAAACAATGTAGGCACTTTTATTATTATCTGCAACATTATATAAAACTCTTTTAAATATTCAACGAAAGTCATTTTTTGTGGAGGAAAAAAATCAGTTTTTTATCGACCTTTTTTTGGGTAATTGTTACCTTCCACA
>WOGO01000378.1:0-24538 GCA_015342085.1 Leptinotarsa defecta | reverse complement strand
TAGTATTTTTCGTTCGTTATTGTTTTAAGCTCATTTAAAAAAATATTTTTAACTTTTTAGTTCGATGTTCTTTAAAAGCGTGTTTTTTAGTTCTTGAACTATATTTATTTTTCATATTTTAGTTTCGTATGCTATAAGCGTGTTTTTTAGACTTTTCAAACTATATTTATTTTATTGTATATTGTATATTGTTTAGAAAAATGACCCTCGATATTTTCCTATTCCGGAGAGGGAGCCTGAAAATAAGCTACCAAGCCCAAGGAAGGCAGCAGGCGCACAAAGAAGGGTTACAAATAAGGCAGCAGGTGCGCGTGTTAATGAAAAAATACTTGCTTCAAATGAAGAAACTGAGTTCGAATCATATAAAGGAGGTTACGTACAGCGCAGATGGCGCTGCAATAATGCCTCTAATTCAGTCAAATACAGATCCCGATATGAAATGAAAAGGAGAGTTACAAACAAACAAACATACATACATACATACATACAGGTGAAGCTAATAAAAGCGTGTTGAAAAAAGTTGTTAATTCTTCAATTTTTCAATTGAACTAAAAACCCCCAGAACATAGAATATTTCATAGGGGCAAGTTTGTGATGAGGTAGTTGTGGGGTATATTGAAAAGCGGTAACATTTGATGACATATTATGTCAAAAAAATAGTGCTTTCACACTTGAGGGCCTACTTTTGGTTGATATCCTCTTTGATCTTCCTGTCGAAAATGATTACTTGGTCATCGACACACGTGTTGAGGTGTTGACATGACGGTTTGGTGTTGGGAAAATCCTCCAGTAATATTGATATCAAAGTAATTAACTACGTAACAACATAACATCTCTCGGAAGTGGTCGTGGTAGGTTACATTCTTAATAATATATGGGCTATTCATTAATTTTTTTCGAAGTTCAACATACCTTGAACAAATCATGTTTGGGCGTTTGCGGTACATATTACTCCCATGAAAACGATTAGAAATATTTTTTTATTGTCTTTATGTACATAATTCAGATTCAGGTAATATTCACACGTATATAGAAATCATTTGATTTGAAACTCCAAGTTGAAAAATATTCGTTTGCAAGGACAGTCCTGTAAGAGGGAAAATCGAAAACGATGAACAGGTCTTGTATATATGATATTAATTATGAATCAATGAAGGTGACAGGTGTGTTATGAAACCCAGATAATTTACATTTCTTGCTCAGCCAGACCAGTTACACACTCGTATAATGGATCGTTGAATGGATATTGAAATTCGTTTTGATGATACGCCGACAACTAATGATAACTTTTAAATTGAGTGAGTACAGAGAAAGCGAACAATATCGAAAAGTGAGAAAACTGACAAGTCACTGGGGAGAAAAAAACATGAATGCCTGTCCATGAAATGACAGCAACATTTTTTTAATTAAATAAATGATTCACTTCCTTCTAAAATTCTGTATGGATAACTCATAAATAACCGGCCAACTACATCTTCACTCTTAGAAGGCCAGTAATGACCATTTGAGCTAGTCATTTTCTCATAATAGCCCGCATATAATTTTTTACTCTCAAAACTGAATTTATACCCACAAAAAAAAGTGAATAAGCTACTGAACTTTCTGGAATTTTACTGGTCTGATTCTAATATGAATCTAAATCTATGAAAGCACAAATAAAATTTGTGGGAATACCTAAAAGGAAATTAATATTTCGAAATTTATTTCGAATATATCGAAATTTATTTCGAAATATTTATTTCCTTATACTGTATCTCTCCTCAATAGTTATTACTTTGGAATAGCTGAAATATCAATTAGGTATATATAAGCAACAAAATATGAAATGAAAATACGGTAAAACGAGTAAAATAATCTAGATGAAAGATGAAAATGACCACAGAGTAAAAAGAAATAAAAAATAATAAAAAAAATCAGCAAACAATTTAAGAAATTTTGGAAAAACAAAAAAAATATCGACGTTTCGATTGTTGGTATCCACAATCTTCTTCAGGTGATGGTTGTGGTTACTAACAATCGAAACTCCGTGAAGTAACTTGTTTTTGAAATCATAATGAAAAGAGAAATGAAAATTTTTATGTTTTTTACCACTTTTATTTGTAACTATTTGTTTCGTCCTATATCGACATTCTCAAACTTGTACAATATACTATATTGTATAACTTATACATACATGTAATTGTAGTTACTACGTTACTGCAGTTTCGTCCTATATGAGCATTCTCAAACTTATACAATATATTATATTGTATAACTTATACATGTACAATATAATATATTGTATAGGTTTGAGAATGTCCATATAGGACGAAATTGCACTAACGTTAGTTACAAATAAAAGTGGTAAAAAACATAGAAATTTTAATTTCTCTTTTCATTATGATCTGCTACCACGTAGTAACGGCAACATCCATCAATTTATTGGTTTTGAAATCTTCTTTAATTTTTTTGATTCTCGTATTTTTTTGAATATTTTGCTTATTTTTATTCATTTTTATTTCTTCTTACTCTGTGGGTAATTTTCATCTTTTATCTTGATTATTTTATTTGTTTTATTGGAATGGAAGTTGGGACTAGTATAATTCACCATGAAACATTGTCAACCACTTTCAAACTTAACTTTCTGTTGACATAAAATGAAGAAAATGTTACATTGATATTGGAATAATTACTCGAATGCATAGTATTTGAAAAAACAGGTTGACATTGTGGATCAGGTTGCAGCACACAATGACATTTCAGTGGTGTTGATTGAAGTTTTGTTTTAGAGACAAAACTAAGGAAACTAGAAAAAATAACAGTGGCGTGGCAAAATCCATAATAAAATACCCGAATAAATAATGTGTAGTCATGACTACACAGAAGTTGAAAAGAGCAAAGAATCTTCTGGGTCATGTAAAACTCAGATGACATACACCAAATTCTAAAAACACTTTCCACATAGGGGGAACCAAACTACCTTTTGACTTTCAAAAAAAAATTATCTAGGAATAATTTAGGATATTTAGGTCAATTTATTCGATTTCAAATTCTGGCTTTCTAGGTTTCAAAAAACTTTAATTTCTGTTGTTTCCGGGTGTTGTCGTGTTTTTTTTTGGTTAAAATCCCCAAAACTTTCAGTTGATACGTCTCTAAACGTTTCAATTGCAACTGCGGCAGTGATCTTCAGTGGCGTGATCGCCGCAGTTGCAGTTGAAATGTTTGGAGTATGTAACCAAAGAAGACCAAGGCAAAACCCGGAAACAACCAAAACATTGACGCCAGCCGTGAAAGTGTACATTCCAACTGTTATTATTCCTGTGTCAAATTGTAACTCACATTTGTCCGAAATGTTTACTATTTGAAAACAGTTTTACATCTTTCAACACTTTATAGATAAATCAAATTTGAAAAGTAACATTCCATCATATAGATGAAAATAAAAATTAGCGATTGATGGTGCAGAAAAAACTACCCTTATACGAATATTTTCAAATACAAAAACATTTCATTTAGAAAAAGATTAGATTGACGTTATATACCAAAATATAATGGATGGATTGGATGATTGATCTGTTTTTCCTTAACCAGCTGTCGCACCCTTACGAACGACAACCATCAGAAGTTGAAACTTTTCCGAGCTAAGGATTAACGAGGTTTTACCTTTTAACGTGTGATGGAAGGTTTTTTTTATTAAAATTGATGAGATAAGAGAAAACATTTCTGAGCAATCAATGATAAATACATTATCCTTTGTAAGGAACAAGTTGAGACTCAGTGTATATAGAGGTGGAATTCAACAAATGTGGTGTGTATTCTTTCATTCGAAACTAATTGAATTTGATACCTAACCACGGTATTTTCTCTCAGAGTTTCAAAACAATTTTAATAATGATATAATACCAACGGCCACGCACATAAGTAAACCTGAGTTCAGTATGTAAATCTAAGAAACAACGAATGGAGGAGTTATTTCCGTACCCGTGCAGCCGCAATTAGCTGGATGAGCAATATATGTCTTCAGGTGAATCATAGGTGGTTGCCATTTATGCTGTTCGGTTGGTTTGTTCTTTCAAAAGGAAAGAACAATTTTAGAAGGACCTGAATGGAATAGCCTTGAAACTCAATTTCAGGGTGGTCGGTACGAACTGGACTTAGCAACTGTATTTATAGAACATAATACTGAGTGGTCTACTTCCATTACCCGCTTTGGTGAGTGAAATGTTATTTAACAGGCAAGTGAGAGGTTGCGACAGCAAAAATCAGAAATGGGAGAGAGATTTGTTCCAAGAATCATAAAAAGTTTATTTCTCTTTCTGGCGCAGTCATATATTACTTAACTATTTTACTGAAGAACTCTGCAACTTACAAACGTAAATGAAAAATCATTGAATCATTATTCCAGAAAGAAAAGCCAAGGAAATATAGCACTGAGTAGAAGATTGTACGAAATTACTCTGGTTAAGTACTGTTTTGTATTTCTGAAATATTCACAGTCTGAATAAAGGTGAAATATACAGGTTGATTTACGGTGGATGGCACAAAAGAAGTTTTTGGTGAGCCAGACCCCGGATCACTTCGAAAATTCAATGAAAACCATATTCGGACGTAATCTACCCAACTAAAATATTTTTATCAATGCGGTTTTGCCACTTCCATTAGAAAGAAGTAGCAACTTTGATTTTTGAAATTGGACATCCTATATATAATATTATTTTTAGAATCTACAACGATTACCTGACAACTTTTCTTGATATTTCATACACCTGTTACCGTTTTCGAAATAATTTCAATTTTTTTCTTCGGAAATCATGACCTCGAAAAGTGCTGATATCTTTGAGTTAGGAATACTATGGTACCGAAATTTGGTTTGGAATGGTATTCCCATTCGGTATTTTGTAAGCAGGGCATGATTACTATTTGACAGTGAAGTTGTGACATCCTCCTAATGATATTGATATTTTCGTCACTTCAGGAGATTCAAATACCTCCAAAACGACAGGACAAAATTATCCTAACCAAGTTCTTATTTTTGGATAGTAGAGAGTGCAAAGAAAAATATCCGAATCTACCGCTAATGAACCTCAAGAAATGTATGCATAGATTCAGCTCTCTGAATTTGTAATAGAGTGTTCCATTTGAAATAATTAACTTTCAGTCACTTTTTCAAACAAAAAAAAACTATTTTTTTAACACCCTGTATTGAAGTAACGGAGATTACGCTGAAGTATGGGAAGAACCCAATTATCACATAACTCCAAACCAAATTTTGGTACTATGACATTCCGTAACTCCAAAGATATCAGCATTTTAAGGCTCATGATTTTCGAAGAAAAAAATTTAAATCAATTCATATTTCGAAAACAGTAACAGATAGGTGTAAGGAAATGTCAGAAAAGTTGTCGGGTAATTGTTGTAGATTTCAAAAATAATATTATATACAGGGTGTTCCATTTGAAAAATCAAAGTTGCTACTACTGTCTGATGGAAGTGGAAACACCGTAATTTAGAAAATATTTTAGTTGGGTGGAGAATATCCGAATATACTCTCCATTAAATTTTAAAGGTGATCCCTTATCTGGTTCACCAAAAACGTCTAATGTGCTATCCACCGTGAATCAGCCCATCAAAAATATCATTAACAATTCTATTCATTATTAAAATAAAGAATACAGGATTTCTCTCATCTTCCTTCGGGAGAAGATTATATGAGTATTGCAACGAATCTGATGCCGCCCATGACCGATAAGCCGGCCAGTAAACAAACACATGACGTCACCGCGAAAGTATGCAGTCGACAACCGCCGGTAAAACTCTAGAAACGAACCTACTACAGACTTTTAGAAACGATCGTTACCGGTATATAAGAAGACAGTTGATTCGTTAATTTGTCACAGTATGTTATCGTGTCGTACATTTAATTTAGTATATTTCTTACAAAGAGAACATGTCTCATGCTGCAAATCTAAAAAGTCTGGTGGTACTCCCGACCTATTTGGAGAAATGATATAGCAAAAAGCATATCTAGAGTTTTAGATACTCTCAAATATCTGAAAAAAGTGAATTATCTCGCGAGAAGTATAATCAGCTACAAGGGTCTCGTTAGTGAAGTAATCAGATTATTTTGTGCAAATTTGAATCAATTTTTAAGAAATGATAACCTTTATTGTGTGAGAGAAAGGTTTTGGCTTTCTACTTCTCCATTTTGATACAAAAAACATGTGGGAATCTTCCGAAGAAAGAAAGTGACTAATCAATTTAAAAAAATAATCATATGCAAAGATGTGTATGTAGTTCATGCAAAGAAGTAACATTCAGACATAAACTGGAAGAGAAAGCCTTCCAGACACAGCTACTTTTATATAAATATCAAATTATACGAAAGAAAAATACCTTCGAAACAAATACCTTTATATGAACACAGAATTATACAAAAAACCCTTTCTCTATTCAGTTTGTATTCCAAACATTTGTTATAGAATTGAATCAGATATCAATCTCAGGATTGCTACACAGTATAGTAAATGAAAGAGGTAAAACATCACTCACATGGAACACTTTCATTCTCATTGAGAAAGTGAAGGTTCACATTTCATACAGCAATTCATTTTTCGCTTCTTCTGTTTATAATATCATTATATCATTATAAGGATATGTTCACTTTCAAACAAAAATTTAGATATCTACTGTAAAATTTTCACTCCATATCCCTTCACATTTTGATTGGATGACTTCACAATCTGCTTGTGATAGGTGTTTGTGGCACAGCTTCTGGGCCACAATATCATTTTATTTTTATTTATTGGTCATCTTGGATCATTGAACGAGTAATATGCTACTAGGTATTGGAACGTATAATTTTTTCTGGCACAATGGATTTTTTATTGCATATATGCATATTGTGGTGACCCGTAAATCATAGCCCTTGTCATCGTGCGCATAGTCTATATACAGAAACATTTTAGTTCATATAGTTGTACTTCATTATGACTCCTGAGAGCACTCACACCCGGTAAATATTTTTTGTATACGTTAAATTATATTTATGGCTCAAAAAGTACTTACAAGATATAATGGTAATTTTAGGTATGTTGGGCAACGTCATTTCAACATCATGAAAATATGCATAAAAAGAAAACTAAATTCAAATTCATTACTACACACGTCATTGAACTTACACTACTAACGAACTAACACTAGTTACATTACCTTGTTATGCGAATAATCCTATCAATGACCATTTTTGTGCAACAGCACCAATGTTTATAAAAATTTGGATGTGAGTTCTACTGAAGTTCTACTTCGAAGTAAACCTGGGAGTAAATGCAACCTCCTTCTGTTAGAGTTCATTGTATAATGTTTGAATTAATATTTCTACACCCTATATTTACATTGAATTGCTAAATGCTAGTTACGAAACAAGGAAAGGTTGTTGTTGATGAAAATTATAAAAACTTGAAAGAAAGAAAATAGTTGAATGAAAAATAGTTCTATCGAAAGGGAACAAAATATTTTGGTCCTTCGAGGCGGATTTATATACCAAGAAATGGATGAAATCAGACGGAGCGCGAGAATCGGCGCAGGAATTGATATACATGTCAGCGGATTTTCTCTGGTATGAAAACACACGCATAGCTAAACAACCTGATGAGAGACAGAGTTAATCAAACTGTGAGATGAATTTTCACCATGGTGCTAAATCCACTACATCGTCGACGAGTCGGAGAGCCAGATGCGACTACTTAACATTTCAGAAGAATTTCAGGTAGCTGAGATTGAAGCAGAAGAATTCAACGACATTCAAAATCATAGGATATTGCTTGATGAACTTGAAGATAGTTTAGATGTTCAAAAGGCAACAGAGGAATGGGTAAATACCGAGCAATATCATACGGAATCTGAAGTAGAAAACAAGACTAATGGTGGGTTTGTTGTAATTGGTGATGACAATTCACCCAGAAACTGCTGGAAAAAGGGTGCGCCCTACATTACGGTGTCCGTAGGCACGAAACAAACGAATTGATAGCTTGGTGAAGAAGTTTTTTATTAGTCAAATGCAAAAATTGCAAGTTTCAACGTACCTAACCAAAAAACAATGCATTCCATGAGGGATTTCATAAAAACTTTTTGAAGTGCCCAAAAAACCTGTTGTTTCCTTTCGAACTCCCTATAGCACAAAATTAGGCGAGTTATGACGAAAATAATGTTGACTAAGACTGTCCTGATGATGATAACTTGCTTAGCTCAACCCCCTCGTCCCGGACATATTTGTTTAGAACTATTTCGATCTTTCTCACAAAAATCATCATGTGAACGATATTTTCCAATAAAAATGTTCACCGGGTAGTCACTAACAAAAAACTTTTTTTTTCAGGATGAACTCGATCCCCTTCGGCACCTCTGCTACCCTGGCACAGACGTATTCATGCTGTGCTTCTCCATCGTTAAGCCCAATTCGTTTTTCTCAGCGTGCAGCAGATGGGCCGAGGAACTGAACCGACTAGGAGCTGCTGTAGTATTAGTAGGAACTCAGGCGGATCTCACGAGCAACAAAGAAGTCATCAACGAGTTGAGGAAAGTTGGCCAGCGACCCGTGCTGTCTTCAGAGGCGAAAGGGTTAGCGGAAAGGCTCAACGCGCCTTATATCGAAACCTCGGCTAAAGCCTGCACTCACCTCAAAGAGGCTTTCGACATGGCCATTGTGATAGCTTTAAAGAGACAAAAGAAGCCTAGGCAGGTGTGGAAGAAGTTCATGTGCTGTGTCCGAGGAATGGATTAACACTACTTGGTAGACTCATTAGTGCGTTTATATTTGTCACAAATGGGTCACTGGGTTGTTTTCTTTTTCTGGCCAACTAGCCATGTCGGGCAGTTATTCTGTGATATATTTTCATTTTCAATGCCCTGTAACTAGTTTATAAGTATTAGAATGTCTCAATATAATGTATGCATTAAGTCTAGTATGTAAGTAATTTCATGATACAATATGATATAACAGATGTTTCAGTTACTAGGGAGTCTATGAATCTACTAGATGAAGCAAATTTTCACTTTATATCACAAGTATTTGGCAATTGAATGTCTGGAATGCCTTACTTAGCCTGAACAGCATCTATTTATTTCAATCATTTCGATTCTGTTGAAATATGTATATGCATTTCTAGTTTCAAATATTGTTTCACTATCAGACAGTATATTTTCTTTTTCTTTATTGTACAAAAGTGAATTTGTTTTTAATTATTATAGTCAACAAAAACCCAATTATGGATAATGAAATAATAAGGGTCCCTATGAACAAATTCAATTTTGTATTAATGCGTTTTTATTGAAACAGTCCGTATTCCACTTGGTGAATGAGTTTTTTAAATGTTGTATACAGAAATATCTGCTCTTTTGTAAAGTTGTCAAAGATAGTAACCAATTTTTCAGAAATTAGATATCAGCGCAGGATTTGAAAAATACAGAATTTTTAGTATCTTTTAATTCTTTCATGGGCCTAATTTTGTTTTCATGGCTCCCTAAAATCTGAAAAAATAACTTCTGAAGTAAGAATTGATTTTAATATCATCTATTCCGTTAGGCTAAATAAATGCAGAAGTCAGAACTTTTCCATAACTGATTCCAGATTGAAAATAGTGTTTTCAAAAACTTTGCAGTCGTCACTGAACATATTTTTCAATAACTTACAAAAATGTTTCATATTATGGGAATCAGTGAGTATTTTTTCAATATTAATAAATGTGTCTATTTTTGATTCTATTTTTATTGGGATTCTCACAACAGTACTGCGAAACTTTTTCCTGAAACCACATTCGTTTCAAGCTCTGTCGAGTAAAATCAGAAAGCGGATAATTTGTTGAAATTCGTATTTAACCAACTAATTACCTGATGTGACGCAAGTGTGACAAATATGTTTAGCTAACGATTAAGATGCAATAGAACAAGTCAATACATTTCTGTCGTTGTGTCACCGTTCTTGATTCTGGGGGATTCTTAACATATCTAAAGGAGAGTTGAAAACGTTCCACTTGCATGAAGATATAATTGAATGGATATTATGGTTGTAGAATGAATTGAAATATTTCGATTTGAAATCTGTCAATCAACTTTGACTAAACTTATTATTTGTAACTAGCTAAAAGGGGGCAAATCTGTCAGCTTTAACTTTCACAGAAATGTTCTTAGAGAAATGAGGCTTATAAAGAGCATTTTAAGAACGTCATCTTTCAAAATGTATTCATCAAAATACAAGTTGGAGCCCTTTAGTACCTCTATTTGTAATAATACCTTGAATTGAATTTTTTGAAAAATATTGAATTGTCTCGAAATCATTCTATAATTGAACCTGTATATTTTATCAATTCAAGTTTTTCAATATATGTGACTCACCCTTGTACCTCTACAGTTAAGTTATAAATTTAAACCAGTCATTAGAAAGTTCTTAATTTATAATATAGCCCTAGAATACTATGATACTAGGTGAAATTTACGACTGAACTTCCAATTTGAAATTGAAAGGGACCATCGATTTATCAAATTACATGGTTTTTGTCTCTTTTTTGTATTGCATGCATTGAAATGTGATTAAATGTCATACAATTTTAAAATTTGTAATGTAACAAAATTCTTCCATTTTGTGATATGTAGGCAATATTCGACTCAAAACTTTTAATTTTTAATGTATTATTTGTTGTAAGGAATTAATAAAAATGGAAAAAATCAAATGTATGAAAAGACATTGCAATAAATAATATATATATTCGAAGTACTTCTGTGAGATTCATATTTTGAAATTTATTGAAATGTCTGAATTTTTTATTGCACCAAAAACTTTCAGTAGGTATCGATCACTAAAACTTACCGTTTGACATAAAACGGGTGTGGTTTCAAAACTGTTCATCATGTTTTGAATTTGATATGAATGAAATCAATGCGGCAATCTGTTGCACATCATTCACTTCAGTATATGTAATGTACATTTAGTTTTATATTCGTGTCAAACATATCGCATTTTTACGTTATTTTATTGTTGAGCAGGGTCTGACCTTGCAAAATCAATAAAAGTATCTATTTATTAAGAACTATTGTTTTAATTTCCCATAATATCACAAATTGTCAAAAATGGAAAAGACTGAAGTACCCTTTCAAAAAACGGAAAATAATGAGAAAAAGAAAACGATATTTCTTTCTTGTATGAATGGAGAGTCCTACATAAGTACGAAATTTGAATAAATATCAACCATCTGTAATTTCAAAATATTACTTTGTAATATTGTAAGCCATACATGATTAAATTATGTCACACAACATGTTTCCTACCGCTGGTAGACTGATGAGGCAAAAGGATTCAATCCAACGCCCTTCGTAGTATTAGCCAAGGGAGTAGTTGTTTTCTGATAGGTGTCAGTCTATTGACCTACATTAAAACTGTTGGTGGAAATGACAGATCTGGAATGAGATTAGTGTGAATAAAACACACCTCAAGATAAAATCACTTGATCTATGGTTTTGGGATTTCTTAAATTCCTATACAGCCAAGTCATTAGCAAGAGATAAAAGTGGTATATGAAACTATTTTCAATCAAGTTTCATTATTTTATATACATGTCATAATATTACGAATATGTATTTATATAATTTGTAATTCAGTTAATAAAAACTATGGTTACCATGTCCTGAGCTGTAAATTTAGTTCTTGCAGATTTTTAAGATATCATTCCATTAGTGATCTTATGAAAAGAGCTCTAGCCATTGCAGCGGCTTCTTCAGTTCTTGAATCCCTTGGTGTCTGTGACACAGTCGTGATGAGTCTATTCCTTGAAAATCTGGAAAACCTCTCTTTTGGAACTTCACTTACGTAGGCACAGTTGCAACTTCACATCTTGCTGCAACATCTAATTATAGTGATGCAGCTACTATAAATAAAAATTTTGGAAATACCCAGTTTTGTTGAGTTCTTACAGTTTTTTCCTGTTGCAATTGAAAACTTTAGGTGCTCTTGGATCTTGGTAAAATAATGCCAAAATCCTCCGATGACTACATACATACATACAAAGAGTTAGTATCGCCATTTAGAGAGGTAATGCCATATCGGTGTTGGGTATTCTTCCGTCTACTCAAAAATTAGATAAAATATATCTGAACCCATTATTTGAAACAAAATTTCCTATGAGTCACCAAAACTGGAGTAAACAAATTGACCATTTCAAGATTTTCTCAAGGCCTAACAACTCTCGTGTAAGTCAACAGAAAAGGAACGAAGCATCGAAGAAGAAATTCATTCAGAACTTATGGGATTGTTGCCTTAAAAAATATTGGTAATATGTGTTTTATGAACAGTGCAATCAATTGTTTATCAGAAGCTAGATATTTGATAAAAAATTATTTGAAAATCGTGCCAACGTGAAACATTTCAACAAAAGTGTTTCTAGCAGGTTTGATATTCTCATCAAAGTTCTTGCAGAAATGATCAAGGAACTTTGGTCAGAATATTCATTGGATAGAGTGGTAAACACCTTTTCCTTAAAGAGCCAGATCCAAACATTTGCCCCTTTATTCATCGATTACGCGCAGCAAGACGCCCATGAGTTCCTCCGATTTCTTTTGGAAGGTTTACACCAAGACATAAATAGAATCACTGAGAATCCTGAACCAATCTTGCCGGACATTGTAGTTAAATTACTCGACAGCAAAAAAACAACTCCAATATTGTGAACGGTTTCGTCGATCTTCTAAAATCTATCTTGAAATGTACATACTGTGGACACTCATCGGTAACCTCCAATCAATTCTGATCGAGTGAGTTTATAACTTCCTGGAGTCTTTTACTAAAGAACAAATTCTACATGGAGACGTTAAATCGATGTGCAGAGATTGCAGAGAAAAAAACGTGTACAAGATTCCTTTCAATCCATAACCCTCAAGCTCGGGATCTGTATTGACAGAATTATCACCATTATTGCTTGATCTTTTCGCTGGCAGATGGCGCTGTACGTAACCTCCTTGATATTTCTTGATCTATTCGCGGGCAGATAGCGCTGTACGTGACTATCGACATTATTGCTTGATCTATTCGCGGTCAGATGGCGCTGTACGTGACTATCGACATTATTTCTTGATCTATTCACGGGCAGATGGCGTTATACGTGACTATCCACAGTATTGCTTAATCTATTCGCGGGTAGATGGCGCTGAAAGTAACCTCCTTGAAGAAAATCAAAATAAAAAATGGATTTCAAGAAGTATAAGTGTTAGCGAAATTTTGTACTACAGATGAAATATTTAGATGTTTAAATATTTTCAATTATCCGTGATTTAGTACCAAAAAAGTTTTGAACGAAACGAAATCTAATTCGATTATTTGAAAGCGAACCAGAATATGGATTTCAATTCAGTTACTTAAATATTTTATAAATATAGTTTGGAAAACTAAAAAACACGCTTTAATAGCATATCAAAGCAATAGATTGCTTGATCTATTCGCGGGCAGATGGAGCTGTACGTAACCTCCTCGATATAATTCGAACTCACTTTACATGTATTTCTTCATTTGAAAAAAGTATCTTTTTTTAATTAAAACGCGCGTCTACTGCCTCATTTGTAACCCTCCTTTGTGAGCCTGCTGCTACTCCTCCATCTTCAAACAAAATACAAATAATGTGAGAAACTCCGGATGAGAGGAAGAAACCAAGTAAGTTCAAAGTAAACTTATTTAAAAGATGTATAAATCATGCTTGGAAGTTTTCTCAATTACAAACTGGAAGAAAAAACGAATTTTTATATATCTTCATGAAGGGTATATTTTAAACTTAGCGGCTTTCTTTCTTTCCTCGGAAATTTCCCGCAATTTTTTGTATAAAAAAAAAAGAAAAAACATTTTTTCAGAATTTTACCTCTTCTAAAAATATTTCGCTTTATTGATATTGGTATTCTTCATTAATATGTGAAGTGCGGGTGATACTGACATACTGTTGAAAGTCATATCAACATCAACAGATTTTCAATACCTATAGCGCCATCTGTTTCTCAAGTGTTGAATGTCTGTAAATATGAAAATAGGTTTCTTTATTGAAATTGTATTTTTTCATATTGTTTTTATATAATTTACACATGAATGAAGTCAGTTTTGTTGCTGAAACTCTTAAAAGATGTGGTTTTATTTATGACACATATATGATTAATATACTTTCTCAATTTCCTCTTTCGACTCCGACGTTCGCCATTTAAATTTTTTCAATATAATTTGTCCCAGGTCAATTTTTGAGAGAAAAATTTTCTGTGAAATCAAAAACACCTAAATTTACGTCTACAGCGCATGCGTAACTGCTTCGCTAACAATGGTGTCAGAGTCAAAGACCCAATTTAGTAGACCCAAAGTAGTAGAAAAGATGAAAGTTTGGTGTATGAATCAACAATTAGATTTCTCATTTGATCTTATTATTCATACTTTTAAGTTGTTTTCGAAAAATGTAACGTCGAGGATTTTTGTCAAGTAGGTATATAGTGAAACCTTCAATGGTTCACTTTTTGAGTTGTTATTATGCAACGTTTGAGCTCTCGCAGATATCTTATATGGAATTGATAGAAGACTCGACTCACGAATAAGAAAGATGAACGAGGCTCCCAAAATAGTCTTTTGCAAAGCCGATAATCGACCGCTGAACGACATTTGTCCTCTGAATTTCACTGTTTCGTCCCATCATAGGACTCATCAGTGTTGTTAAAACTGAACCACGAATGCATTGCTGAACTCAAATATTCTCAAATGACAAACCTGAGTAAGAAAAGGCGGTGACATATCATCTTACGAAGTCGAAATTTATGGGACTTCGTAAGAACAGAGAACTTAATCTTCGAATATCAAAAATTAACAAGGTTCCACAAGGCGGTCAGTTGCAAAGCCAAGATTTAAAATCGCTCATCGACGAAATTCATCACCTGTCTTTTAATCTAGATTTTTGACATAACCGAATAATTTATCTGGTGAAGTGTAATTTAGGCCCGCTGGCAAGCTTGGGGCTCTGACAAGGGCTAAAAACTCGGGGCCGGGTAGGCTCTGCTACCAGGACCTGAATTTCCTCCAAGGTTTGAGGACCTTGAGTCAGGTAGGTAGGCAAAACAAATGTGTGGCTTGGGATATTGGTTTCCTGTGACAAACTTCTGGGAGACGTCACCCTATGGCTGCAGGGTACTTTTAACTGTACCTACCAGTAAGGAAACACTTTCCCATTTCTGTCAGATAACCTGTAGCTATCCAGGCCGGAATTTGCACCTCCGGAAACGTGATCCATTATATGGATAGTTCCAGATGAAATAACGAAAAGATTCCAGTTACCTAATGATCGACATTGAGGTTGTCACATTTTCAAGGTACAAGATTTCCACTTCAATGACCGCAGGGTATTTGTAAATCTGCTATACCTGACTATACATCAGATTCAGCTATGTGGAGCTTTTGCGCCTCCAATTCAGATGATTCATCGTGTGAGGGTAAGCGTTTGCTGATCTTGCCGAAGGGAGTTTCTTTCCTCTCCTGATACAGATTATTCGTCTGTCACTAAAGAGGAGGCGATGTAAGTCGCTTCCTGTCTGCACCAGCTGCCCTCCTAGGTTTCTTGATATAATAAAGAGTTGAAGAACTGAGTAGCTCCTGCTCTTGATGCTTTGTTACAGTTTGGGTCATTTATTTGACGACCATGTCCTCGGTTGACTCAGGGTCGAATTCCATGGTCAATAAAAGTTTCCAAGGGTAGCTGGGTAATGGACGTCCAGTATCTCGAAGATTTCATTTGTTATTTATACTTTCGATATATACGCCTTTTGAGGAGGTGCCACTTAGAACGAATCTTAACCTCTAATGGTGGAGCCTCCTGGGTGAGGTATTCAACAGAGGACATGTACTAATTAGTACAATGAATGGAAAGTTGATTAGAAAAACAGAATGAACGAGATTTTTCGCATGTGCAGTAGAATTTTCACGGGTCATGAACAGGTTAAAAGCAGTGAATTTGTATAATTGTTATTGAAAATTGAATGATTCACTGAAAGTTTCGAAAAAACTCAAGAGTGTCTTAAATAATTTAATTTTTTAATACAGTGTATTCTACAATTTCAATGAACAATCAAATGAAACAGAATACCAGTTTGAAAAATGAAAAAATTCTGTGCACCAAGAATATTGTAATTAGAATTTTTGCCAGTTCAATATAAACCTATCCATACATTGCATAATACTTTGTCACACTTGGAATTATCGGGTTAATAAAATTATGTGAACCTGACAATTGACCTCAACAACCTCAGTGCAATTTGCAGTAACGTCCCAGATGAATATTCAAAAGTTCTGTTTTAATGTCTAGCGACTCTGCGTTTGTCGGTTCTAACTAGTTAGAGTTGAACGATGATTTCGTGAATATAGAAGACATCTTAATACAGAGTTTCGATATGACTAATGCAAATATGCCTTGAATAAAATTTCCAAACGAGTGCATTTCAACTGAACCGCCGTAACTTTAACAATGAAAAATTCCATGGGAAAGTGGTGCTACATCTAAGTGGACCTATACATATCCATCTGTTAGGGAATTTCTCATCATCAAGATATTTAGTAACACTAGCCATGATAATGATAAGACAATTATCAGACTAAAAATTTAATTAAAGAGGTATTTCATTACACATTACCTTCATCAGTGCTGCATAATATCAATAACTCGTCAGAAAGGACCTATTATTTTTCAGTATGTAATGGATAGGAAAGTCCTGGAGCGGCGACTGGAAGTTAACGATTTAGGAGTCACATGTAATTGTAAATAGAATTATTTCACTTATCCCCTTTTCCCTCTCACCGCTTCATCGGTTTTAGCGGGAGCTGATCGTTTGGCGGGAGTTGGTCGTTTCTCGCTTGATTATAGGTTTCCATATGTTGCGTATCTCTACGCTAGCTAGGCTAAATGCGTTGTTGGGCAACATTATGCGGCTCCTTTGAATTTTCTCCTAAACCAGTGTTCCTCCTTGTGAATGATTTCAGCTTGAGACCACGTGATGCTAAGCATAGTGTTTCCAGTTCTGAATCAGGTTCTGATGTTATATTTGGACCCAATTCTTCTTCACCTTTCCGACAATCCTCTAATGTAGGAAAGTACAAGTACCTACTGTTTGTAAAAGCTTCCCTGATAATAACAATGTTATTGCTGAAAGGTCTGTTAATGGGAATGTCTTGCTGTAAGACAAATGTTTTTGTTGGATTCGATTCGACATTTAAATTTTGAGCATCTTAGTCTCCTTCTTTTTACTTGTAATGCCTTTGGCTGGTAGATATCAGATATTTTATTGCTAACTGTTTGAAATATATATCAGCTAGTTATTAATCTTCCCTATCAGAAAGTGCATCGAGTTTATAAATTTACTCGTCATAAGGAACTAAGAACTTGCTCCTTCATTTTGTTCAATTCGTGTAGAATGAAAATGTGCAGAAAGACCAATAAACATCAATTTCATCAACATGCGTACACTTTTAATGCCCAAAATAGACCATTACTGGATTTCATGCATAAATGGGGCTCTTCCTCTGACGCTGGTTTATATCTAGACCTTATTTTCACAAGAAATCTTGATAGTCTTGGACATTGAAAAAATGTATCTTCTATAGATATTTCCATATTGAATATTCGTCTGACTTAGACCGTTTAATATATTTGAAATACAGCTGCGATGTACAAGTTAACGTACCTGAAACCACACTTCTTAGGAACTCCTTTATTTTAAAGAATGGCGTCTTCGTGAAATAAACTTCCCGAGACGGTTTTTTCAAGTGAATACAATTTTCAGTGATTCAAGACTAACGTAAATTGCGACTGAGAATTTTTCTGTAGTATTTGTACATCCCCATGAAAAACTGGAGTTTTGCATTTTGCATCCAGCTATGATAAAAATTCAACTATCAAAACTTTTATTTGGCTATCCTACTAACATATCATTGCCACTATAGATTTGTTTGAAAGCTACCCCTGAAATTTTTGAAAGGCTAGGATATTTTTTTATTTGAGTATGATATCGACCCTGAAGTGTCAGAGAGAAGGTATGAAGGAAGGTTAAGCCAGAGAGTATTTAATAATTTCACACATTTTTATGAAATTTTACTAAAGAATAAATGATATAAAGCAAATATTTATTTCAATTTCAATTCTCTGTCATCGCCATATAAGCGGTATATGGAGTTGCGAATAGTAAACATAATATCAATGATGAATCAAAACCGAAACGGAATATATTGTGGGGCTCTCAAAGATACGTTCCCAATCGTCAAGGTAAACAGTAATTTTGTAGTAGATGAATGAGCTTTCATGATATCTATTCATTTAAAATTCATCGACTTTTAAATTTCTAGTCATTCACATCCATAAGCTCAGTACTACAACATGCACCAGCAGTACCAGTACCGGTGGGAGTGAACCGACACATAGCAGTGGACCATCCTTACCCTGTTAAAGAACCCAAACCCTATGCTGTACCAGTTCCAGTAAATGTGCCAGTTGAAGTTCCGAAACCATATGCCGTTAAAGTGCATCATGCAGTACCTGTTGAAGTAGGCGTTTCTGTCGAGGTACCCAGGCCGTATCCTGTTGAAGTGATGAGAACGGTTCCGTGAAAAACCAGTCTTTGTGAATGTATACTTTACTCAGGAAATGAAAAGACTATTCCATGATCATAACAATCATTTTTTTACTACAGGAACACCATGCAGTGCCAGTATCAGTACCGGTTCCTTACCCACTGAAGGTATATAGCCGTGCCAGTCGCTGTAAAAGTGGCAATTCCAGTTCTTGTGAGAGAACCTCATGTTAGTATCCACCATTGTGGATACTAACAATCGAAACGTCGTGACGTAACTTGGTTTGGAATCTTTTAATTTTAATTTTTCATTTTTCGTTAATAATAGATATTTTTGAAATTTCGGCTTTTATTAATATTTCATTTTTTTATTTTTTTGGTTGTTGCTTGTATGTTATTTCTTTTTAATTTCAGTTTGTTGTTTATTAAAATTGTTATTTTCGGTTAATCTTTTTAATTTTTCCCAGGGATTTCAAATCAATTTATATTATATTAGACAATAGAAGTCCGAACTGATGAAATACACCACAAAACATTGTCAACCACCTTAAAAAAAAAACTAAACTTCGTTTTGAGGGCTTATTGACTACTAATCAAAACCATGGGATGTTTGAGAATGCCTGAATTCATCGTAACTCATTCAAATCAATGATCCGTAGGTATAGAGGGATTCTCCAAGGAGTAGTAGATTCTGTTCAATTCGAAAAATTATTTTCGAGTACCAGAGTTATTTGTAAACGAGAATGATTTTGAAAGGCTTGTTGAATCCTGTATACACCATTCATTGATAAATAGTTTAATGTTTATTATCAGAATATTGGGAATAACACTCTGCGAACAAATATTTAGTCTTCTATGATATAATAGCTAAATAATTGAAGGGGCTCAAAAGTTAGGTATTCCTTAGTGGAAATTCAATTACTTTTATTATCAATTTGGAAACGTCAAAAACGTTGTTATAGAAAAGCATCCTTCCAATCTATAAAGAAGTTCCAATAAAAATCATTATAAATTGTATAAGATATTGAACAATCATTTCAATACTTCATATATTTATGTATGTGAGTGTAACGTATCTACAAAAGAGTTACTTGAAATATAGATCTGTTCTATTTGCAGAAGATTAATATCTACTGTTTACTTGTAATGGACGAATGATGATTTCGTAACAATACCTAACTCTCAGTTCAGGTACATGGTTTGGTTGAGTTTATTTTTTGAATGGCCATTCAGGATGCTCCTTCAACCTGAAAAAAATATCGATGTGATGCAGCAGTGTTAGTAGATTCTGCATAAAATTTTAGGTCGAAGCTTTTATCTACCAGGACGAAAATATTTTTACAGAATCTATTTGATTAGATATTAACTTACAATGGAAAGAAGTTGAAATCAAATATTCTTGCTCTTTCGCCAACGTTGAGACTTTCCAGTACTTTCATATCTTCTGAATCGAGGGAGAAATCAAAAACATCAATATTTTCCTTAATTCTAGAAGCAGTGACACTTTTTGGTATTGGTACGATATTTTTTTGGATCAAGAATCTCAGCATTACCTGTCCACTTGCCTTCTTATGTTTTTCAGCGATTCTCTTCACATCTGGATTCTGCAGCAAATTTGGTAAAGGAATGGCTCTGAAAAAAATCTCAATATTATAACAAAAAAACATTTGTCAAGATGAATATATGAAGCGATTTGGGACTAAACGTGAGGAAATGACACATTTACAAGAAGAGCTTACTGAAATCTGTATTTCAAATTAAATATAATATGAAATCGAGTTGGCATGCGCATCTTCTATTTTGAAAACGCCATCAATGAGATCGACAGAACACTCAATCTATATCAAAGATTAAATGAAGCTGCCCAAGGCGATCAGTTGAAAAGCCAAGTTGCGACATCGATTGCCGAATGCAATTTGTCTTCTATTCTTCTCTGCAGCTTTTAATACAAGGCAACTAGTTGAAACCCAAGCCCAGAAACAAAGTATTCGTCATGAACAAAAGACAACGCTGTTTCAATCTGCCTTAGACCTCATCAGTTGTTATCAGATTTGGAAAGTATTTTGGGAAGAGTTATGATAGAATCCGTTGAGGAGTTGCATCATTTCATCGATGAGAAAGTAGTTCTGTGAGAGAGAATACCATATTTTCCAGAGAACCTTGAATATACATATGTAAAGTTTAAATGTTGGATAAACTAGTTTGATGAAACTTTTATTTATTTCTTGAATTGAGCAACTATGCAATTAAGCGCTTTAGATTTTCGCTACATATTAATGTCATCTTAAGTTTCTGTTAATAATCAACATATTTTTTTGTATGAAGATGAAGAAGTAGAAAGCCAAAACCTTTAAAATACTACAAAAATTCCACGTTATCAAATTTATTCCATATTTAACGACTGCGTACTCTACTTATTTTACTTGGATTGTGAAAATCATAATCTGTACAAAAGTGAACGCTGATTCATTAGAAATGGCATAATTGTGATTTTTTATACTTTCAACTGTAACTATTATACGCGTTTAACTGCATATGACTATGCACATTGTAAAAGATTTTCAACAAAGGCATTTTTCTCCATCATCAGCCTCCTCTATCATTTTTTCATGTGAAATCCTTCGAACTCATAAAAATGAAACATAGAAAAATGCTTGAAAGTCACATTCTCACGATGTTGCCAGATAGATATAATCTACAAAACAATCGATTGCTTTTTTCATAAATCATAACTCAGGAAGGTACATAATCAATGTGAAACTTATTGCAATATTCTCATAGAAATAAAATTGAAAGTTCACCGAAAGGAAAAGTTCAAAATGTACGGTCGAGTATTTACTTTTTATAGTATCATTCGTTACTTTAATGAAAAAATGAAGTTTGTTTGAATGAGTGCTTGGAAAGTTATGATCATTTCTTTTTGAAAACGGATAATGGATACTGAGAAACAGGTACTTAAAGTAAACGCTAATGGTTGTAGGTAGGTATGTTGGTAACCGAGCTGCTAAGTTTTATACCTATTACTTCTTTGAGTAATTGAGTATCTCTTGCTTTAACAAAATAAAATTTAAAAAATTGTATGAAGTGACTGGAAATAATATGATGCGAATTGTTGACATGGCTAAAGTTCTGTTAACGAAAAATAATTTGCTAACTCAACTATACCTGAAGGGTTATTATTTTTTTCAAATCAACTTACTCCTGACCAAGACTCTCTAAAAATTTATTGAAGCCTGGTGATCCCAAAGGAGAATATGCAACAACAACCAATCCGTTTTGATGACAAAAATCTACGAGTTCCTTCTGCTGCAAAGAAAGGTGTAATTCAACTTGTAAGCAGGATGGTTTGATTTTGGCAGAATCTATTATCTTCTTTATTTGGTTCTCATTGAAATTGGAAACCCCGATATTTTTGGCTCTACCGGCTTCGACTTGCTCTTCCATTTTCTGAAATTAAAAATGCAATGAATAATAATTACTTCAGACTAAAAATTGAAACAAACATTCTGAAGTACAGTACAGATATACAGATGCTGTTTCAGGTTACCAAAAACTATATAGTTGTTACATTTTCACTAAAAAAAGATCTAGGTATCCTTTCAAATTATAGACCTTCGTCATCATCATTTTTCAAAATTTTTTAAAGCGTTTCAGAATTAATTAGACAAATATTTTACTCTCTACAATCTATTCAAAGATTTCCAGCAAGGTTTTCTGAAAAATGAGTTAATGACCACAGCTGTTTTTTTTGTAGAGAAGATCTTGAGATTTTGGAAAGGCGACTATGAGCTCTTTTGTGAATGAAGGCATGCTTTGAAGGAAGAGGTGGACATGCAAATACTCACCAAATTATATTGGCATAAAATGCCAATATAATATGCATAAAATAAAAACTTTTATTGATACGAATACTAGTAAAATGAGGTTTAAATCTGATTTGCATTCGTTTCTCTACAGCAATATGTTCTACACGGTGGATGAATTCCTTAAATTCTAAGTTGATTACATATTAATATAATGGCTGTGGTATACATTTCATTTACTTCATACATTCTACACATTTTAATGTGTTATGACAAAACTTTACATTTGTCTTTTGTATTACTTTTTTATGTAGCTGACTAATCCGATATATATCTTGCAGGATGTTGGTGATTTCTATTGTTTACATTTGTATATGAATTTTTTGGATGAAATAAAGATCATGATTATGAATATACTTTGTGTCTGTGGCAGAGTCAAACTCTCACCATTTGACCTGAAAGATCACTAACCATATAAACTAATCGGCTTCGTTAACACGCTGGGTTTATTTGGTCGGATTTGAACAGGCGTGAGCCACAATAAACCCATGCGGATTGCGATGGAAGGTCTAATAGACCCACACATTATTGACCTAACCTAACCTAGCATAATATCTATCTCATGATGTCTTTCAAAAACTGTTCTACTTCAACAGATAACAATATAGCAGTTAACAAAGTAGGTCTTGATCAGGAAAAGCAGTTTTCTTTGACTCTATGTGACCTGACAGGCATTTGACTGTATATCACATACTATTTTGTTATTGATCTATTGTTCTTGATCTATATCAGTTTTATGAAACCAGCAAGAAGAAACTTATTTGAAGGTTTGCTCTTACAAAGCCTTAAACCAACGAGATAGCAAAGCATTAGCATATGATTGTTTTGCTGCCAACGGGCTGACTCTGAACGAAAATAAAACTCAAAATATAATTGAATCTTTCAATCCCAATATTCATGCAACTGAAAGTATTAAGTTTCTAGATTCGTTACCGATATTAGATTAGTCTTGTCTCATTATATCAAAGCTATGACTAGCAAACTTTTTACCGTTTTGTTTGTTCTGGATGAAAAGTGTTTCCAACTTGACGACGCATACTGTGATTTATTTTACTCAGTTATTTCATATGATTTTCTTATTTGGGTCATTTTGATAACTCCATAAGTATTTTCAGGTGCCAGAAAAAGACCATAAGAATAGCCAAAACAGGTTACAAAGAGCAATTTTGTTATTGTTTATTCAACTTGTCATCAAGCCACATCCACGTGAAAATGACTATAAAGGTAGACATTGTGATGATGATGCTCAGAAGTAAAGTAACAAGTAGTAAGGGACATTCACTAACTCTACATTTGTATAATCATCATCACTCTTCTCTGATTCAATAAACATTACAAAATTCAAGTCTATTATTATTGGAAACTTTCTATTCCGAAACTGTTTATATAACATTGAGGAACATACTGATATAGCAGGGTCTTTAACTTGTGAAAGACCTCATTAAATCACCAGATATTCTCCTTTCGAAAATCCATTTGATTGACTTTTCATTTATGCTTTCACTTCACCTGTACTCTTTACTTTTATTATTTTGTAGACGATGATTTTATCTTTGTACATCAAACAAATACACTAAGTACACTATTCTACCAAGTCATCATTAAACAGAAGAACTGGATAGACCTACCTCTATTTTTCACACACTGACCCATATGGAGGTGGTGGAAAGGTTTACAAGCACACTGGAATTTCTTTGTACACATGCTCCTCACTCCTAAGATGTTATGACATTCAGTTTTTTTCTTGCACCGAACTGCGGGTGAATATACTAAAAGCAGAAAATAGGTATTTGAGACGTATTCAATAAACATCGAGGACTTTAAACTCATTGTCAACAATGCGTTTGTTGATGATTGTAGACGTTTTGTAGCAGTAAAATATCAAAGAAAATTTTTGGCTTTCTACCACTTCATCTTGATACAAAAAACAAAGATGAGGAAATCTTCCAAGGAAAGGAAGGAAGTAATCAATTTTAAAACAAGTAACTCTATACATGGATGTGTAGATCATGCAAAGAAGTAACTTTCAGACACAAATGAAAGAAAGTCCTGCTGAAACAGCTACTTTCATATAAACATTGAAT